>CM065704.1:5429208-5439208 GCA_017654935.2 Phymorhynchus buccinoides
TCTCTCTCTCTCTCTATGTGTCGTTGTGTTGTGTTGTGTTGTGTTGTGTTTGTATGTGTGTGTGTTGTGTGTGTGTGTGTGTGCTGTTCTCTCTCTCTCTCTCTCTCTCTCTCTCTCTCTCTCTCTCTCTCTCTCTCGCTCTCTCCTCTCTCTCTCTCTCTCTCTCTTCTCTCTCTCTCTCTCTCTCTCTCTCTCTCTCTCTCTCTCTCTCTCTCTCGCTGGGCTAGTTTCTCTCTCTCTCTCTCTCTCTCTCTCTCTCTCTCTCTCTCTCTCTCTCTCTCTGCATGCATGTGTGTGTGTGTGTTGTGTGTGTGTGTGTGTGTGTGTGTGTGTGTGTGTTTGCTTGTGTATGTGTGCGCATGTGTGTCTATATGAATGTATGAGTGTGTGTGTGTGTGTGTGTGTGTGTGTGTGTGTGTGTGTGTGTGTGTGTGTGTGTGTGTGTGTGTGTGTGTGTGTGTGTGTTGTGCGCGGTGTGTTTTGTGTGTGCGTGTGTGTATGTGTGCACGCGTACGCGCGAGCCTGCATCAAATATGTGCATGAGAGTGCCGGTGTTGTTAATTTATTCTGGAATCTATTGTCGATTCTGTTAGTATTGTCACGGAATATTCAATTTGATGTCCAGCAGACGAACGGGTTTACATAGTAAGTTGAACGACTTTGTTTTAAACCCCATTAACGGTCACATAACGCATCGCGTATTGACTTGATGACATCACCGATGACGTCATTAGATGAAGAGGAATAACTCTGATAAAATGCTGTTTTTTTTGCTCTAACACAGTCAAGAGAGTTATATCCCCAGATCATTTTGTCAGACTGGCTCTATCAGTTGTCTTTTTTCATGGCATGATTTGCCCAATGGTTTGTTTCTTTAATTTTCTTTGGCAGTTTATAAGCAAGTTGAAAAATGAACTCTTGAGTACTGTAGTCTACAAACTGGTCGATAACATTCTTTTTGGAGTTTTAAAATATTTCTGAAGTTGAAGGGATTGGCAAAGTTCTCTATAATATACGTGACCCAGCACCACGAAAGTGACATTAAGTCGCTGGGCTAGTTTCTCACAACAGGCTTGCAAAGTCAAAGATCTCATTTTTTGTCAATTTTGAGTTATGGGTATTTTTGTGTTCTCTAACATCTTATCTTTCGTATTTATAAAGGATAATCTTTAATACGGTCTCTAAATGGTCTTATAAGTGTTTTAAAACGAGTAGGTCAATGCATTTTCTTCAGCTAGGCTAGAATTTAGACTGCGTTTTCTCAAAATGGCCGACACTCACCCTACTAACTTTAAATAATCATAACTCAAGAACGGGAACCGATACAAGAATGGTTCTTGTATCATTAGAAAGAGGATTGTCTGAAGTTTTCAAATGTATGATTGTCTCAGAACGGCCAGTTTGACACTTAAAGTCCCTTTCGTGGTGTTGGGTCGCATATTATAACTACAGTTCGAAATGCTATCAAAATGATATGACAGACAATGATGTATGAGAAAGAGAAGATATAAATAGTGTGCTTTTCATCAATCACCGCTTTCTGACTCTGTCTCTATCTGTATTTGTCTGCCTACCTGTCTGTGTATCTGTCTGTCTGCCTGCCTCTTAGTCGTGTGTGTGTGTGTGTGTGATTTGTGTGTGTGTGTGAAATAGTTAAGTGTGTGCGTGTGCGTGATTGTTAAAACTTAGGTGCGTGTGCGTGTGCGTGACATATCTGTGCAAAGAGAAAGTGTGATGGTGAGAAAGACAAACAGCTCGTGTGTGTGTGCGTGCGTGCGTGCGTGTGTGTGTGTGTGTGTGTGTGTGTTGTTGTGTGTGCAGCTAGCTATTATATTTATGTGTGTATTTGCTTGCGTGCGTGTTTGCGTGCGTGTGTGCGTGCGTGCGTGTGTGCGTGCGTGTGTGCGTGTGTGTGTGTGTGTGTGTGTGTGTGTGTGTGTGTGTGTGTGTGTGTGCGTGCGTGTGTGTGTGTGTGTGTGTGTGTGTGTGTGTGTGCGTGCGTGCGCGCGCGTCTGTCTGTCTGTGTGCGCGCGCCACACGCGTGTGTATGTGTGTATGTCTGTCTGTCTGTCCGTGTCTCTCTGTCTGTGTGGGTGCGCGAGTGCGAGAGTAACCGTTTATTTTCCTCGTTGAATGTCAGGCCTGCGATCCATTCTCGCTAATTTATTTACAATGTTTTGTTATTATTATTAAAATAATTCGTTTATTTGTGACGCGTCACGACCGACTTACGTAAGCTCTCAGAATGACGTCATGGACATATTAATTAGGCAAGAGTGACATCGCGAAAACAGGACATGGATTTTAATACGGGTCCATACCGCTATGTCCCAGGCCCTCTAAGCGTGGTTATGACCACATGTCTATAATATGATTGTTAAGTCAAAGTGACCACTACGTCAAAGTGTCCACTGGTCAGTAGCAGTGACCACTGGTCATCTGCTTTATACGAGAGCATAAAATAATCATTCTAGTGACAGGAAATAAGCTGTTAAGAATCAAATTTTGATTTTTAAGTCAAAGTGACCACTACGTCAAAGTGTCCACTGGTCAGTAGCAGTGACCACTGGTCATCTGCTTTATACGATAGCATAAAATAATCATTCTAGAGACAGGAAATAAGCTGTTAAGAATCAAATTTTGAATTTTTTTTTAAAGTCAAGGTGACCACTGGTCATTGTCATTGGCCACAGGTCATCTACACTGTACGAGGTACCAAAATGACCAGAAAAGTCATGTCGCATCGACACATGAACATAGACACGTGAACATAGACAGGTAACAACTTAGAGGGAGCGGGACATAGCGGGCCTGGGACTTAGCGGGCACCTCCTTTTCTATATTGTTTTGCAGGTAAACCGGTTTCCATGGGGGGAAAATGATAATGAAAATTATAGATATTTTGAAAAACAAAGTATTGTTGAGCTTGTTATTTAGGCCTAAAAGGTTTTCATTTCCTAAGACGTATTAAGCCAGAGAGATGCAAAGCCTGCCTGAAACAATCTTCGATTAAGCTACGATGTCACGCTGTAAAACACTATCCGACAGCTACAAACTTCACTTCTTTTCAACTTCGGATTTCTTATTGAGTACTCCATACATGCCCAATGAAACACATAGGTGAATACGGGGTAAAAAGCCCATGGGCGGGTAAGAAGCCCATGCCAATTATCTCATAAAATAAAGAAAATGTCTGTCACATTTTGCCCATGAGACGAGACGGGGTAAAAAGCCCATGGGCGGGTAAGAAGCCCATGGCAATTATCTCATGAAATAAAGAACATTTCAGTCAAATTTGCCCATGAGACGAATGCTAAACATTGACACTCGTCTCATGGGCAAAATGTGACTGAAATTTGCTTCATTTCAAGAGATAATTGGCATGGGCTTCTTACCCGCCCATGGGCTTTTTACCCCGTATTCATCTTATTGATAAATTAAACAATCTTTGCTGCTAACGTCGACTGGGTTTTTAGTGTGGAAGAATGTTGGTTATGTTGAGCAATATGAATTGTTCGGAAATAATGAAGGGGAGTAATTCCATGGTGTGTGGGAGTGATCTTGCCTAATTCAATCGGTCAAACAGGGGAAGTTACTCTACCATCATGTAGATTCCCAGCTCTCGCCTCGTCTGCTTGAGCAGATCGACATACAGCACTTAGAACACCGTGCGTCATTCTAAAATCGATGTAATTTATATTTTTACGTCACATTTTGCAAGTTTTATCAGTTTGTGGATATACTGGCCACCCCTAATTTTTTTCTTCTACAAAAAAATGTTTGCCAGTCGCTGACTCGCATCCTGCGGTTTCAAGCTTCGACGCCATTGTTGCATTGTTGCTATGGTATTTGACCGAGTAATGGAGGTAAGCAACTCATTTTCACGAAGTGCCTCTCCCCTAGAAAGGAGACGAAGGTGACGATAAAAAATACGGCATGTCCTAAATTTTGACATGCGCTTCGCGACTAGCAAAACGGCTTCTCTTGACAAACGGGTTTTCCGTTTCCGCTTGTGGACCAATGAAAAGATCCGTTACGTCAACGGAAAGTGAACGCTTTCCGCTATTGATCGATGTTTATCCCAAAGAGTTAGAGGTCGGTTTTGACAGCAAGAGAAATGATTAAAAACATAGCAATGTCTTTCAAAGCAAATCAAAAGTTCATTTAAAAAGCATACTTCTTGAGGAGTACACGCTTAAAACGACGAAATAAGACTTTACGCACGTGTGGAGCAACGCTTAAAACGTTCGTTTTCCCCCCCTTTTAAACGATGTAGGGCATGACTGTCCACTAATATGTGTGCGTGCGTGTGTGTGCGTGCGTGTGTGTGCGTGCGTGTGTGTGTGTGTGTGTGTATGTATGTGTGTGTGTGTGTGTGTGTGTGTGTGTGTGTGCATGTGTGTGTGTGTGTGTGTGTGTGTGTGTGTGTGTGTGTGTGTGTGTGCGTGCGTGTGCGTGTGTGCGTGTGTGCGTGTGTGTGTCGTCTCAAAGACAGACATGCGAAAAGTGCGGTGAGGGTGTGGGGTGCGGAGAATGGAGGAGACGGACCCGTGATTTGAGCACGCGCGCGATCATGCGCACACGAGCGCACAGAAAAATTCATGTCCTGGAACAGGCAGATATCAAAAGAAAACGTACTTACATAAAAACGCATCAAAACAGCACGTAACTGAATAGTTTTTTTTATACATAGCCTTGGGGTTCGGACCCGTGATTTGAGCGCGCGCGATCATGCGCACACGAGCGCACAGAAAAATTAATGACACCTGTATTATAGACCATTCATCAAGAAATGTTGTGAACAAAATTGCATTAAAACACATGCAAAACTTCGCGAGATATTAGCGATTATGTGTTTCGGGGTTTGAACCCCGTAACTGGCGCGACCTTGACCTTAATGTAAAACTAAATACATCAGTGGATAGCTTGCATCTTGGCAAACTAGTATACCAAATTTGATGATGATAGACTGAATAGTTTTTGAGAAAAACGAACGAACAGCCAGACGGACGGACGGAGGCACGCCGGACGGACCAGACAGAAACAATAGTTCCCGAACCTTCGGCTCGGGGACTAACAACAACAAACAACATAATTATTATGCAGCTTATGTGAATGCAGGAGTAGGCTGCACTCCTATATTTAACATTTTTGGCTCACTCGGAGCCAATGTCAAAGTGAGTCTATAATATAATAGTTGTTCGGTTGTGTGTCTGTGTGTCTGTGTGTGTGTGTGTGTTGCGTCCTTGGTCTAATCTCCAAACTTTAACGTTGGCATTTTCTCGGGAAATAGAAGGCGTACATTGTTCAAACTTTGCACACATATAGTCTAGATGTCTATGCAAGCTTTCAAGCAATAATGATTTGAATAATAAAATACTTAAAACAACACTGTAAACAGAATGACAAACATAACATTTCAGATTAGTGGGTTAGAGAGTATTCAGCAGGCAACATGAGTTAAGAAACTCATCAACACTGAAAGCCTACAAAGCTCATTGGTAGAGCGTCCCTCTCTCATGCCAATGGTTCCGTGTTCGATTCTCAGCAAAGGATTTTTTCTTCTTCTTTGTTTTGTTTTGTATCCAATAACGATAGTTTCATTTGTACTTTAAATACCCCCCTCATGCTTACAGTCATTATTTTTTTTGGCAACTTGTACTTAACCCCCCCCCCCCCCCCCTCACATTTACTACCCTCAATCTCAAAGTCATTATTTGTTGGCAAACTTGTACTTAAACATCCCCCCTCATGTGTACGACCCTCAAAGTCAAAGTCATGATTTGTTGGCAATCTTGTACTTTAAACACCCCCATGAAGATTACGACCCTCAATATCAAAGTCATTATTTGTTTGAAATCTTGTACTTTAAACACCCCCTCATGATTACGACCCTCAATCTCAAAGTTATTATTTGTTGGAAATGTTGTACTTTAACACCCCCCTCACATTTACGACCCTCAATCTCAAAGTAATTATTTGTTGGAAATCTTGTACTTTAAACACCCCCTCATGTTTACGACCCTCAATCTCAAAGTTATTATTCGTTGGAAATCTTGTACTTTAAACACCCCCTCATGTTTACGACCCTCAATCTCAATGTAATTATTTGTTTGAAATCTTGTACTTTAAACACCCCCTCATGTGTACGACCCTCAATGTTAAAGTCATTATTTGTTGGCAACTTTGTACTTTAACCCCCAACCCCGCTCATGTTTACGACCCTCAATCTCAAAGTCATTATTTGTTGGCAATCTTGCACTTTATCCCCCACCCCCCTTCTTGTTTACGACCCTCAATCTCAAAGTCATTAGTTGTTGGCAATCTTGTACTTGAACACCCCAACAACCCCCACACCCCCGTGTGAGCCTTGAAGGCTTTGTCTCTTGTTGTATCTGGTATGATGCTGTTTGTTCCATAATCCGTCATACGTCCTGTCACAAGAAAGAAAGAAAGGGAACAAAATAGGAAAGCCTTTGACGCCATTTTGTTTTTTTTGTTAAAGTGTACGTCATATGTGTCACCAAGTTATGCATTGACGTCACGCATCCGTTCCCGTCCTAAAAAAACAAAATGGCGTAAACGTCATCAATGACACCTCGGAACAATATTAGGCCTAGTTAATAATGCAAACGTATTTAGTTAAAACCCTAATCGTAATTTCCTAGGGATTTTTTCGCACAAAATGGCGTAAACGTCATCAATGACACCTCGGAACCGTATGCTTACTTAATAATGCAAACGTATTTAGCTAAACCCTAATCGTAATCATGCTTCACTAATGTCCCATATGTGCCTTCCCAGGTCGAGAGGACGTAAAATTCAAATTCATCAATCATGCTTCACTTACATCACTCATACTTGTGGTGGTAACATAGCCGATGAGGTTTAACCGAGGCGTGGCTACCGCTACACCTATCTGTATTGTTACAAAATCGGGACTTTACTGGAGTCGCACTGCCTCCGGGCATTGCCTCCAGTATTGTTCCCACCATCTTTGTATTTACAAATGTCCCGTGTGTGTCTGTTCCAGACCGAGAGGACGTAAAGCACCATTTTTCGTTCATTCATTCCTAATCGTAATTTCCTAGGGGATGTTTTACGACTAGAGTCTATCTGTCACTATAATTACAGGCTTGGCCTTAATTTATCTCGATCAGTCAGTCCATTAGACTGATATGCACGCACACGCACACGCACGCACACGCACACACACACACACACACACACATACACACACACCACACACGCGCACGCACACGCAGACGCACACACACACATACACACACAAACACACACTCACACACACGCACGCACACTCACACACACACACACACACACACACACACACACACACACACACACACACACACACACACACACACACACACACACACACACACACACACACACACACACACACATACAAACACACACATGCATACACATACACACACTCGCACGCACTCACATACACACACACACGCAAGCGCAGACACACACGCGCAAACGCACACACACTCGCGGTCGCACACACACACACACGCACACACACGCACACACACACACACACACACACACACACACACACACACACACACACACACACACTCGCACGCACATACACACACACACTCACACACACACTCGCACGCACATACACACGCACGCACGCGCACGCGCGCGCACACACACACACACACTCTCTCTCTCTCTCTCTCTCTCTCTCTCTCTCTCTCTCTCTCTCTCTCTCTCTCTCTCTCTCTCTCTCTCTCTCTCTCTCTCTCTCAATACATTATTGACAAAATCGATATTGTAAAACACAGACAACAGCAGGACAAAATGTGAACACAAAACCTTTCTTTCTTTCTTTTTCTTTGGGGTGGGGGGTAGGGGTGGGGGGCTATCAGTTAGGTGTAGTGCAGACACGAACAGCTGCGTGTGGGACTATCGGTATGTGGGAACAATGATTTCAAATCTAGCCTGGCACGTCGATAATCCCACATACCATTGCTCCCACATACAACGTGGTATGTGGGAACAAAGATATGTCGTACCAATGGTATGTGGTAGCTACTGCATTTGTTCAAGTGTAGGGGAAGACGGGGTAAAAAGCCCATGGGCGGGTAAGAAGCCCATGCCAATTATCTCATGAAATAAAGCAAATGTCAGTCACATTTTGCCCATGAGACGAGTGTTAATGTTTAGCATTCGTCTCATGGGCAAATTTGACTGATATGTTCTTTATTTCATGAGATAATTGGCATGGGCTTCTTACCCGCCCATGGGCTTTTTACCCCGTCTTCACCTATATCAGAATTGTAAGAATTGCGGTATGCGGGACTATATAGTTAGTGTGGGAATACCGGTGTGTGGGACTAGTTGCAACCGCTAGTCCCACACACCACTATTCCCACAATTGTGGTATATATAGATCCACCGGTATGTGGTACCAACTGCCCGTGGCACCAGCAGTAGGCTATTGTGGTAAACAAAAGTATGCTTCTGAACTAAAGTATCTTTGAAAGAGTTGTCCAAAAAAATAAAGACAGCAATAGGAAATATTCGGAAATAAGTAAGGGGAGTAATTTCATGGTGCGTTGGAGTTATCCTGCCTAATTCAATCGGTCAAACAGGGGGAGTTACTCTACCATCAGGTAAGTCCCCAGCCCTCGCTTCGTGTGTTTGAGGAGACACACATCATGCATGTAGAACGCAGTGCGTCATTCTAAATTTGATGTAATTTATATTTTTACGTCACAGTTTGCAAGTTCTATCACTTTGTAGCAACTGGCCACCCCTTATTTTAAAAAAACCCAAAATGTTTGCAAGTCGCTGACTCGCATCCTGCGGTTTCAAGCTTCGGTGCCATTGTTGGATTGTTGCTATGGTAAGCCTATTTGACCGAGTAATGGAGGTAAACGACTCTAATTTTCACGAAGTGCTCTCCCCTAGTTGTTTTTGTCTCCGAAAGTCGTCTATTAAATGACATATCTAATTACTAACACTGCGCCCAGAATGAACAATCCTTGTAATAATGAAGCCATCCTCGATTCTCTTCCTTATGTTGCCCCTGGCGGAGGTTTGCACCAAGTTGGTCATTTCTTAATTGTGCCGTAAATAAAAGCTGGAATGTCGTCTGGCGAAAATAACGCGTGACGTACGGACTTCAAAGGGTTAACGTGACTGGGTATATAGGCTAATGTTGTCGAAGCGTAACAAACAGAAACAAACGGCTGGAGTGTGCCAGCGACTGGGTCAAGTCTATCATATATAAAGGTTTGACGGTTTGAAGGTTTGAAAAATTCACTAAGTGGCGGTACCATAGCCGATGAGGTTTAACCGAGGCGTGGTTACCGCTACACCTATCTGTATTGTTAAAAACTCGGGACTTTACTGGTGTTGCACTGCCTCCGGGCATTTGCAGCCAGTATTGTTCCCACCATCTTTGTATTTACAAATGTCCCATATGTGTCTATGACCGAGAGGACGTGAAACATCATTTTCACACTCACGCAAGGTTTGAAAAGGAGAGAGAGAGAGAGAGAGAGAGAGAGAGAGAGAGAGAGAGAGAGAGAGAGAGAGAGAGAGAGTGAGTGTGTGTGTGTGTGTGTGTGTGTGAATGAATGTGCGTGCGCGCGCACGTGTGCGTGTGTTTGTGTGCCTATATGCGCGTGTGCGTGCCGGCGTGTGTGTGTGTTTGTGTGCCTATATGCGCGTGTGTGTGTGTGTGTGCGTGCGTATGTGTGTGTGCGCGCGCGCGTGCGTGCATGTGTGTATGTGCATGTGCATATAATTTATGTACCTATATGTGTGTGTGTGTGCGCGCGCGCGCGTCTGTGCGTTTATGTGCGCGCGCGCGTGTTTGTCCTGTACACAAACGTTTCGCCACATCGCACCCAAACTTTCTATCCATTGTTCAAACTTTTCCATAGCCATATCTTTTCCCCCCCAAAGTTTTCCATATAGACATATTGTTTAATCTAACACTGACAGTTAC
>CM065704.1:5446708-5449208 GCA_017654935.2 Phymorhynchus buccinoides
CTTCATCAATGTAAGGACAGAGTGAGATCTTCTGTAGATAGGATGAAGTTCTTCAATTCACACCAACTTCATCAATGTAAGGACAGAGTGAGATCTTCTGTAGAGAGGATGAAGTTCTTCAGTCCGCCAACTTCATCAATGTAAGGACAGAGTGAGATCTTCTGTAGAGAGGATGAAGTTCTTCAGTTCACACCAACTTCATCGATGTAAGGACAAAGTGAGATCTTCTGTAGAGAGGATGAAGTTCTTCAGTCCACACCAACTTCATCAATGTAAGGACAGAGTGAGATCTTCTGTAGAGAGGATGAAGTTCTTCAGTTCACGCCAACTTCATCAATGTAAGGACAGAGTGAGATCTTCTGTAGAGAGGATGAAGTCCTTCAGTCACACCAACTTCATCAATGTAAGGACAGAGTGAGATCTTCTGTAGATAGGATGAAGTTCTTCAGTCCACCAACTTCATCAATGTAAGGACAAAGTGAGATCTTCTGTAGAGAGGATGAAGTCTTTCAGTTCACACCAACTTCATCAATGTAAGGACAGAAGTGAGAATTTCTGTAGAGAGGATGAAGTCCTTCAGTCCACCAACTTAATCTTCAATGTAAGGACAAAGTGAGATCTTCTGTAGAGAGGATGAAGTCCTTCTTTCCATAAAACTTCATCAATGTAAGGACAGAGTGAGTTCTTCTGTAGAGAGAATGAAGTCCTTAAATTCAGTCCGCCAACTTCATCAATGTAAGTTCAGATGATCAAGAATTGAAGTCCTTAAAAAAACAAACATCAATGAAGTTCGTCTTTGCAGAGAATGTAGTCCTTAAATTAATACCAATCATCAATAGTTTGTCTTTGCAAGAATGTACTCCTTAAATTGTCACCAACTTCATCAGTGAGTTCTTCTTTGCAGAGAATGTAGTCCTTAAATTAAGTCACCAACTTAATCAATATAAGTTCGTGAGTTCTGCAGAGAATGTAGTCCTTAAAGTCCAGCAACTTCATCAATGTAGTTCGTCTTTGCAGAGAATGTAGTCCTTTTTTATTAGAGTCACCAACTCTTTCAGTCCACACCAACTTTGCAGAGAATGTAAGTCCTTAAAGTAAGTCACCAACTTCATCAATGAAGTTCGTCTTTGCAGAGAATGTAGTCCTTAAATTAAGTCACCAACTTCATCAAGTGAGTTCGTCTTTGCAGAGGATGTAGTCCTTAAATCCAGTCACCAACTTCATCAATGTAAGGACAAAGTGAGATCTTTGCAGAGAATGTAGTCCTTAATTAAACCCTTTCAACAATAGAAGTTCCTCAGCAGAAAATTTACCATAAATTACTTACCAACTTATCAAAAGAGTTCGTCTTTGCAAGAGAATGTATTCCTTAAATTAAGTCACCAACTTCGTCAATGGAGTTCGTCTTTGCAGAGAATGTAGTCCTTAAATTAAGTCACCACACTTCATCAATGGAGTGCGTTTTTGACAGAGAATGTAGTCCTTAAATTAAGTCACCAACTTCATCAATGAAAGTTCGTCTTTGCAGAGAATGTAGTCTTCTTGAAATTAAGTCACCAACTTCGTCAATGAAGTTCGTCTTTGCAGAGAATGTAGTCCTTAAATTAAGTCACCAACTTCGTCAATGAAGTTCGTCTTTGCAGAGAATGTAGTCCTTAAATTAAGTCACCAACTTCATCAATGGAGTTCGTCTTTGCAGAGAATGTAGTCCTTAAATTAAGTCACCAACTTCGTCAATGCAAACACGAACTGAGTTCTTCCTTGCAGAGAATGTAGTCCCTCAGTCCGCGAGGCACGGGCAGGGACTGGACGTTCTCCGACAACAGGTGATCGCAGCTCTGGCGGACGGCCCTCCGACACAGCTGCCGCAGAGTCAGCACCCCTTGCAGGGCCTCCTGCAGCCAGGCCAACGTGGCGTCCTCAGGCACGGGCCTGGCTGGCAGGTAGGAGGTGAAGAAGAAGTCCCGCGTGCAGTAATCCACGTGGCCCAGCTCAGCCAGCAGGCGACACATCTTCAGGTGACCTCTCTCCGCGGCCAGCTGAAAGGCGGACTTCCTGGCCACGTGGGGGATCCAGTAGAGAGGCACGTCCAGTTTGCAGTTCCAGTCGATCATCAGCCGCACGATGTCGGCTTTGTTGAGAGCGACAGCGTCGTGGAAAGCCGTCTCTCCATGATGGTTGTAGACGTCGTGCTTGGCGCCGGCTTTCAGGAAGGCGCGGACCAGAGCCACGTCGTTCCTCTTCTTCACGGCGACGTGCAGAGCCGTGTCTCCCGTCTGGGACTCCTGACAGTTCAGGTCGCACCCCGCCTCCATCAACTTCCCCACGCTGTCGCCGTGGTTACAATGCAGAGCCTCCATCAGCGGCGTCCGCCCCAGGCGGTTCTGCACGTCCACCAAGCTCCCGGCGCTGAGGAGGATATCGATGGCGTCCTCCTCGAAGCCGTTCCGGGCGGCGAAGTGCAGTGCGGTGTCGTGGTTGATGTCCACGAGGTTGGGGT
>CM065704.1:5454208-5456708 GCA_017654935.2 Phymorhynchus buccinoides
CTTCTTCTTCTTCTTCTTCTTCTTCTTCTTCTTCTTCTTCTTCTTCTTCTTCTTCTTCTGCATTCCGGGGCCAAAAGGCCATAAGGGGCAATGTGTCCGTTTTCAGTTTTTACTGGTCTCCCCGCTGCGCACAGCCGACACATTCCTTTTTCGGAGGAGCTCAAAGGAAAAACGTTATTTGGAAGATTTGTTTTTAAAAGGCAGTAGAATATGCCAATTAGTCGGAAAGATAGCAGATGATAGAAAGCAAAGGGAAAAGGCAGAATCGAAGAGAGTGGCAGATCAGATGAAGTTACAAGCACAGAACTTCCAGAAGGTGGGGAACTATTTTACATACATACATACATGCATACACGTACACAACCGAACACGATGAGAATATAGACTCACTTCATTAACACGAGTGAGCCAAAAAACGAATTAGTTTTACAAGACACAGACAGCTGCAGCAGCTGTTGATAGTGTGGTTATTAGGGAATCAGCTATAATTTCATTTACCCCCTCTATGATAATCTTTACGTCTATTTGCAACATTATTGATTAGCACTTAGCTGTCTGAACAATCTGTTACCAAGAGATTGATGTCAGTTTATAAAGATATATTCATTAAAACAAACATACATAATATGTCTCTCTCTCTCTCTCTCTCTCTCTCTCTCTCTCTCTCTCTCTCTCTCTCTCTCTCTCTCTCTCTCTCTCTCTCTCTCTCTCTCTCTCTCTCTCTCCTCTTTCACTTATGATAAAAGGCAAAATAACAGCTTAACCCTTTCACCGCCAGCCATATTTCAGCCAAAATGTTCCATTAAATGTACCTGGGTAGAGAACAAAATCCATCTGCAGTATTAGGGATTCTTCTGTGCTATATCTAAAATGAGGTCTATCCTTACTTCCCAAAACTAAGACAATAGGGTCTTTAGATAACAGACCCCAAGTTGATGCCTTTTGGTGACATAGGTGTTAAATCACTGTGGTGCTAAAATGCGACTTTGGCGGTGAAAGGGTTAAAAACCCCACCAAATATGACAACGCCGATGAAAACCCTTTCAACGCTAGCCTTTCGTCAGTCAACATTTACCATTAAACTTACCCAGGTAGAGAATAGATTTCGTCTGCAATATTGGGGGATTCCTCTGTGACATGCATAAAATAGGGTCTGCCCTTACCTCCTAAAATGAAGAACATAAGGTCACTGGATACCAGACCCTCATTTGATGCCTTTTAGTGACATGGGTGTTACATCATTGTGGTGCCAAGAGGCGACAGTGGCGATGAAAGGGTTAAAATTAATTAATTAACTAAAACAAATACCTAGCTGTCTCCACTTTGACTTATGTTAAAAGGCAACACAATTTATTATTTTTTAAATATGACAACGCCGATTTACTCCATCTTCGAACTTACGCTCGCGCGTGGGATACTCCCATCATCCTACAAAGCATCGTTAAGACCCATCAAGTAGTTTTGGATAGAATCGACTTTCAGACGCTCACTAGACTAGACGATAGCTTACGCCGACGCCATACAAACCTTCTTCAAACGCCAACTTTATGAATAAACACAAATGACCGCATGTTTGGCAAGAGTGGAACGGTGCCAGAAACATTAACCCTTTCACCGCCAATGTCGCATTTTTGCACCACAATGATTTAACACCCATGTCACTAAAAGGCCTCAAACCAGGGTCTGTTATCCAAATACCCTATTCTCATAATTTTGGGAGGGAAGGATAGGCCTTACTTTATTCACGTCACAGAGGAATTTCCAATATTGCAGATGATTTTTCTCTCTCTACCCAGGTAGGCTAAGATTAATGGAACATTTTTGCTGAAAAATGGCTGGCGGCGAAAGGGTTAACTACAAACACGTTTTAGACAAGTGTAGCAGCTTCCACGTAGTATTAATACATGATGTTGCCTGGGCTATAACTGACGGCCCATTAACCCATATGCTACCATTGTTTTCTTGATGAAACTATTTGTGCACACGCGCGCGCGCACACGCACACGCACACACACCCACACCCACCCACACGCACACGCACGCACACACACACACACACACACACACACACACACACACACACACACACACACACACACACACACACACACACACACACACACACACACACACACACACACACACACACACACACACACACACACACACACACACACACACACACACACACACACACACACACACCACACACACACACACACACACAACACACACACACACACACACACACACACACACACACACACACACACACACACACACACACACAACACACACACACACACACACACACACACACACACACACACACACACACACACACACACACACACACACACACACACACACACACACACACACACACACACACACACAGACAACGCCGGAACCATATACTCCCTCTTCACTCTGTGAAACGGGTGTATAAAAAGCAGTGAAATGGGTATAAACAAAACAAGGATATAGGTTATAGTTTATA
>CM065704.1:5466708-5471708 GCA_017654935.2 Phymorhynchus buccinoides
GAATTACGGCTGTGCTCCATATATCCAGCTGTGACATAGGCCTATGTGATGCATGAATCTGATGAAAATACCACCTTCTACGTGAATCTGATGCAACCCCACTTTTTTTTTCTTTTTTTTCCCCCGATTGTCTATGTATTACATTAATATATAAAACATATTTGAAAATTAAGATAGCGCTTCATTACTCTGCTTGGCCGTCCGTCACTATTATTCTCTGTGCACTTTGTTCTTTAAGATAGGGCTTTATATAAGTTTTCTTGTTGCCATATCTAATGATCATTGGTGATTTTCATTCGTGACTTGGAGAAATAAAATGCTATTTAAACCAATCCCACTAGTTTCAAAAAGCAAAGAAAAACAAGCGCGGATTCGCAATCGTTTGTGGCAGCGGTCTATTTTTACCACTCCAATCATTGCATACACTGAGTCGCCTCCCCTGGCTTTTCAATAATTTTAATCTGTAAACCAGAATGTTATCTCTGCACCATTTCGTAACTTTTTATATCTTTTGGAAAACATTTAAAACTATTTATCATACTTATGCTCATCGAAAGAAGCACCGCATACTCGTCGTGTCTGTTGCAGTGTCTGTATTACGTATGTTTATTATTTTGTACGCTTTAAAATGAAGATTCATGTGCTCTGTTCAGTATACAATTCTTTCATTACCTAAGGACTCAAAAATTATCAGTCATATACTGTGGCGGTACCATAGCCAATGAGGTTTAACCGAAGCGTGGTTACTGCTACACCTATCTGTATTGTTAAAAATTCGGGACTTTACCGGTGTTGCACTGCCTTCGGGCATTGCCTCCAGTATCATTCCCACCATCTTTGTATTTGCAAATGTCCCATATGTGTCTGTTTCAGACCGAGAGGACGTAAAACACCATTTTCCGTTCATTACCTAAGGACTGTACATATGACAACTGTTACTTTATGCCCAAGAATTGTTTTCTCCTTTACAATATGTGCGACAATTTTGGACTGACCGAGCGACCGACAGACAGACCAAAGTGAGTTATAGGTTTGTGGATTGAGCCACAAACAAAAATCTGGTCGAATGTCAAATATTTTGTGTGAAACATAAACTGCAGTTATTTCTTCAGTATTTTTTTCTCCTTTACAATATGTGTGACAATTTTGGACTGACAGAGCGACCGACAGACAGACAGACCGACAAAGTGAGTTATAGGTTTGTGGATTGAGCCACAAACAAAAATCTGGTCGAATGTCAAATATGTTGTGTGAAACATAAACTGCAGTTATGTCTTCAGTTCGTGTAATTGGGGTGTTCGGGAAGAAGAATGGAGAACGAAACTAGTATGATTTCATCAGATTCATGTAGGCAATAATATTTAAAAACAGATTCAAATAAAATGTCAAATATTTGTGTCAAAATAAACTGCAGTTATTTCTTCAGCTAGGAATTGTTCGGAAATAATGAAGGGGAGTAATTTCATGGTGTGTGAGAGTGATCTTGCCTAATTCAATCGGTCAAACAGGGGACGTCACTCTACCATCAGCTCTCGTAGCCTATCGACTCATGTGTTTGAGCAGACATACAGCACTTAGAATACCGTGCGTCATTCTAAAAAATATATTTTTACGTCACATTTTGCAAGTTTTATCAGCTTGTGGCCACTGGCCACCCCTAATTTTTCTAAAAAAAATGTTTGCAAGTCGCTGACTCGCATCCTGTGGTTTCAAGCTTTGACGCCATTGTTGCATTGTTGCTATGGTCTTTGACCGAGTAATGGAGGTAAGCAACTCTAATTTTCACTAAGTGCTCTCCCCAATTTTTTCCACCGAAAATCGTCTGAAATTCTGGAAGAATGGAGAACAAAACTAATAGGATTTCATCAGATTCATCATGTAGACAGCAGTATTTCAGCAGAATCATGTCTCTCACGGAGAGTTGTCGTCGTAGTTGGATAACCCGTCGCACTGAAATCGGATGTATGGGACAGCCTCCAGGATCGTTTCCACCATCTTTATATGATCTACTAATGTCCCATATGATGTGTCTGTTCCAGACCGGAGGACGTTAAGCAGAATTTCACAGGGTCCTTAGAAGGGGGCAAAGGAGGAAATGAGAGGTGGGAGGGGGGGGGGGGGGGGAGGTGTGGTGGCGTTGGTGGTGGTGAGTGAGATTCTGGTTATCATGATAATTGGTTGGTAGTTACGGAAGGGGGGGGGGGGTGCGCGTGCGTGTGCGTGCGTGCGTGCGCGTGCGTGTGTGTGTGTGCGTGCGTGCGTGCGTGCGTGCGTGCGTGCGTGCGTGTGTGTGTGTGTGTGTGTGTGCGTGCGTGCGTGCGTGTGTGTGTGTGGGTGTGCGTGTGTGTGTGTGTGTGTGTGTGCGTGCGTGTGTGTGTGTGTGTGTGCGCGCGCGCGTGTGTGCATGTGTGTGTGTGCGTGCGTGCGTGCGTGCGTGCGTGCGTGCGCACAAATAGTTTCATCAAGAAAAACAATGGTAGCATATGGGGTAATGTGCCGTCAGTTATGGCACAGGCGGCGTCATGTATTAATAATACATGGAAGCTGTTACCCTTGTCTAAAACGTGTTTGTAGCTACTGTGTCGGTCAATGTTCCACTCTTGCCAAACATGCGGTTAGGCGTAAGCGCAAGCGTGATCACGTCACGCCACTTCTGAAGGAGCTCCATTGGCTCCTTGTGCAGTTCCGCCTCCAGTACAAGCTGACTGTCCTATCTTCCCGTCTCTTTGAACAGACCCTTCCGCCTTACCGCACCAGCTATAAGAGGGAAAACGCGTGAAACCCGCGATTTTGACACGTGATCTGGTGGGTCTTTAAAGACCCCCCACGTCACGTGTCACATTCCCTCTTATGCTTGGAAGATTTCTTAAAGGGCCACCCTGACGGATGAGTTTTTGCAAGAAACACGCCCAGATCACCAGGAAAACACCCTTTACAGAGATAGCAACACTCACTTTGCTCTGGTTTCCTAGAAATCAAACCGTCAAGTCGGCGATTCCTCCTTGGCGGAGGTGCTGGAAGTCAAATTATTTCACCCAAAGAGAAGGCGTGTGTCGTCTCTTTTCTAATGGCCGCCTGCGTTTAGTCCAAATCGTTTGCACGCAATTTTCGCAATGTAAGCCTTTTTTTTTCTTTTTTAATTTTGTTTTTAGCATTTCATACAGTTTATCTAAAGGACTGTCGCTCACGCTCTCTCCGGCATCTCCGCCAATGAGGAATCGCCGTTTTGACGGTTTGATTCATAGGAAACCAGAGCAAAGTGAGTGTTCCGATCCTTGAAAAGGCTGTCTTTCTGGTGATCTCGGCGTGTTTCTTGCACAAAAAAACTCATCCGTCAGGGTCCACCTTTAAGATTCCGTACCAGCTATAAGAGGGGAAATATGTGAAAACCCGTGATTTTGACACGTGATCTGGTGGGTCTTTAAGTAAGAAACTGGGCCTGTATTCACGTTGAGATAGCATGAGACTTAGCATCATGCTAACTTAGAAGCTCTTCCAAAAGTCCTATTAAATCCTATAGGACATTGGAAGAGCTTCTAAGTTAGCGTCATGCTAAGTCTCATGCTATCTCAACGTGAATACAGGCCCTGAAAAATAAAGCCCCGCACTGCAAACAACAACGATCGTGTAAGTTGAAGGTCGTGCGATACATTATACCTGGCCGGATCTGATCCTTTGTTTTGGTTGATTCGTGATTCGTCTTTCAAAGCGATGTATGTGCCCCAAGCTTCGTTCGAGCTGTTTCGGTGTAGGTATTAGGTATTAGGTACTTTATAGTCACAGAGGCGTCTCTGTGAAATTCGGGTTGCTCCCACCTGGAGAGCGCGTCGCAGCCAGAGGCGCGCCACCCAATTTTTTATTTTTTTATTTTTTTTTTGCATGCGATTTATGTGTGACTGATGAGGAAAGAAGGGGGGGGGGGGGGGGGGTAAATTTTAACCAAATGACAACTTTTTCGTTGCCACTGGGTTTAGCGTATGCTAAGTGCATGGGCACACGGGACCTCGGTTTATCGTCTCATCCGAAAGACTCCACGTTCAGACCGTAAGGCCTAGTGCAAAGTGAGAGGAAAAAATCCCCTGTACCCAGGTTCGAACTCGGGTTTACTTGACACGAAGCGAACGCGCTACCACTGTGCCACTCTACACCGTAGTGTTGTATGCATAAACTAGGCGGGCTCACATAAAATTGAAAAGAAAAGAAAAAGAACCCCCCAAAAAGGTAAGCTTATTCTGCGGGGCCCAAAAAAACAAAACCCGCTTTAGCTTGTTGGCATTTATTGCATTCATTTTGCGCTCCTTTACATTCATGACTATTGATTTTACGCAGTAAATTGCTCGGTGTGTGGTGAAAGCAAAATGCTACAAATAATACTTCAAATATATATAATATAAAAAAAGAGATAATTTTAGAAAGAAGAAGAAGAAGAAGAGAAAAACCAGGTGGCATAAAATTGTGAGTGATTCTCTCTGTCTGTCTGTCTTCTGTCTGTATGTTTGTCTGTCTGTCTCTCTCTCTCTGTCGCTCTCTCTCTGTCTCGCTCTCTCTCTGTCTCGCTCTCTCTCTCTCTCTCTCTCTCTCTCTCTCTCTCTCTCTCTCTCTCTCTCTCTCTCTCTCTCTCTCTCTCTCTCTCTCTCTCTCTCTCTCTCTCTCTCTTCTCTCTCCCTGTCGCTCTCTCTCTGTGGCTTAAACGTTTTTATTGAATTTACATAACAAACATAACAAAGCAACAAAACTAAAGCAACAACAAGCTAGGCTTATGGCGTGCTCAGTATAAGAAAAAGTGCATATCAGACGATATTGACGGATTTAAATAATTATAAGCTTCAATAAAAATAAAAAACCCACCTAAAACAAACTAGAGTACTTACGTAAACTGACCCAGTCGCGACACACGCTTGCACCCTTAACCCTAACCCTAACCCTAATCTTAACCTAAACCCTTAACCGCTAACCCGATTTTGCCCACATTCGAACTTGTCCAAGCCTTTGACCCCTAG
>CM065704.1:5476708-5484208 GCA_017654935.2 Phymorhynchus buccinoides
ACCGAAAACCGAACACATAATATACGTGCCTTACCCATTATGGCCATATGTTCTGAGAACGCAGAAGACACAGCATGCTCAAAACAGACTACGTCGCGTGAAGACGTGGTTAAAAACAAGCGCGGATTCGCAATCGTTTGTGGCGTGCGACAATTGAAAACGAAACATCATTTTAAAGAGCAGCCTCGATTTGAAGTGCGGTCTATTTTTACCACTGCAATCATTATATACACTGAGTCGCTTCCCCTGGCTTTTCAATAATTTTAGTCTGTAAATCAGAATGTTATCTCTGCACCATTTCGTAACTTTTTATATCTTTTGGAAAACATTTAAAACTATTTATCCTACTTATGCTCATCGAAAGAAGCACCGCATACTCGTCGTGTCTGTTGCAGTGTCTGTATTACGTATGTTTATTATTTTGTACGCTTTAAAATGACGATTCATGTGCTCTGTTCAGTATATAATTATTTCCATACGTAAGGACCCATATGTGCCTACCCGGTTCGAGAGGACGTAAAACACAACTTTTCTTCATACGTAAGGACTGTAGATATGACAACTGAAATGTTGCTTTATGTCCAAAAACATTTTCGCCTTTAAAATATGTGCGACAATTTTGGACCGACCGGCCGACAAAGTGAGTTATAGGTTTGTGGCTGCCACAAACAAACAAAAAAGAAAAAAAAAGAAGCCTAGCGGGATTACAGTGGGAACAGAGGCAACGTAGCCACAGCGTGGTGACTGCGTGGACAAAGTAGAGTACTGAGAGCGTAGCGAAAGCGTAGGGCAAGCGCCAAGAGCATGCCTCGATCTACAGTTGTTGTTTCTTTTCTGTGATGAATGAAAATCCGTTTAACGTCCTCCGGTCTCAACAGACACATATATTATGGGACAATAGTAGATATAAAGATGGTGGGAACGATCCTGGAGGCAGTGCCCGGAGGCAGTGCAACTCCAGGAAAGTCCTGAATTTTTAACGATACAGATGTATGTAGTTAAACTTCTTCTTCTTCTTCTTCCTCTTCTTCTCCTTCTTCCTCTTCTTCTCCTTCTTCTTCTTCTTCTTCTTCTTCTTCTTCTTCTTCTTCTCCTTCTTCTTCTTCTTCTTCTCCTTCTTCTTCTTCTTCTTCTTCTTCTTCTTCTTCTTCTTCTTCTTCTTCTTCTTCTTCTTCTTCTTCTTCTTCTTCTTCTTCTTCTTCTTCTTCTTCTTCTTCTTCTCTTTCTTCTTCTTCTTCTTCTTCTTCTTCTTCTTCTCTTCTTCTTCTTCTTCTTCTTCTTCTTCTTCTTCTTCTTCTTCTTCTTCTTCTTCTTCTTCTTCTTCTTCTTCGATCGCTCAGACAGTTTCCTATCAATAGACGATTTTCGGGAGAAAAAAACCCTAGGGGAGAGCCCTTTAGTGAAATTTAAAGTTGCTTAACTCCGTTACTTGGTCAAATACCATGGCAACAATGCAACAATGGCGTCGAAGCTTGAAACCGCAGGATGCAAGTCAGCGACTTGCAAACATTTTTTTTTAGAAAAGTAAGGGGTGGCCAGTTGCTACAAAGTAATAGAACTTGCAGACTGTGACGTAAAAATATAAATGACATCAATTTTAGAAGTGACGCACTGCGTTCTTCATGATGTGTGTGAGCGCAGATCCGTAATGCTGCCGTTATGCGCCTAACTAAGAAACAGCTAGGCCCAGCAAGTCCGACTTCCGCTGGAGGAGGAAATCTTTTTGAAAGTGTTTCTTGGGAAATAAAACAAAGGGCAGGAAAATGTAGAAGAACCTCTCTTCGAACCGGTTTTACCTAACCGGTTTTTTTACCAGTACTCGCATCACTAGTCTCACCTATGCAAGCACATGTTTATTTGTCAGAATATTCACACACACACGCACGCATGCACGCACGTACGCGCACGCACGCACACGCACACGCACACGCGCGCACGCACACGCACGCACACACACACACACACACACACACACACACACACACACACACACACGCACGCACGCACGCACGCACGCGCGCACATACACACACATACACACACACACACACACACACACACACACACACACACACACACACACACACACACACACACACACACACACACACACACACACACACACACACAATAAAGAAACTTATGACACACACACACACTCAACTCAACACTCAGTCAAAGTCAAAGCCATACACCACCACTAAAAACAGGTACTCTTGGTTTAGTATGTGTGTGTGTGTGTGGTGCGCGCGCGTGTGTGTGTGTGTTCAAGTGTGTATGTGTGTTTGTGTGTGCTTGCGTGCGTGCGCGCGCGCGTGTGTGTATGTGTTGTGCTCTGTGTACGTGTGTGTGTTTGGTTTGTGTATGGGTTTTGTTTTTGTGTGTGTGTGTGTGTGTGTGTGTGTGTGTGTGTGTGTGTGTGTGTGTGTGTGTGTGTGTGTGTGTGTGTGTGTGTGTGTGTGTGTGTGTGTGTGTGTGTGTGTGTGTGTGTGTGTCTGTCTGTCTGTGCTGTGCTCTGTATGTGTGTGTGTGTGTGTGTGTGTGTGTGTGTGTGTGTGTGTGTTCGTGCGTGTGTGCGCGCGTGCGTGCGTGCTTGTGTGTACTTGCTCGTGCGTATGTGTGCGCCTGCATGTGTGTGTGTGCGCGCGCGTTAAGCCTGTATTCGCTGTTCCCGTTCTGATTCTAATACTAATCAATGCATTTAATTTGCATAATCCTCATTATCATGCCTTCAGGAAATAAACTTTAGATGATTTTATGAAAGATGGAGCGGAGCTTATATCTTTGTCACTAACACCCCCCCCCCCCCCCCCCACACACACACACACACACACACACCCCACACCCAACCCCTGTCCTCTTTTTATCTCTTCTTTCGATTCTGTTTATCTCTTTTTTGAGTGTGACCTTTCTGTGTTCGTTTCTTCAAAGACACTTTGGTTTCTTTCATTTCGTTTCTTATGACATAATATTTGCTAAGCCTACTTGAATAACATTTGTGTGGTGTGGCATTCTCAAAATGGACCTGTTCTCAACATGTCTGCGCATGTGCGAAGATTTGGGGTTAGGCCGTGTACACACATAAGTGGCTATTCCATGCGGAAACCCGTGCGCAATCGATAAATAAGTGAAACAAAGAAGGGAAAAGATTTGCGCACGTGTCCGAATTTCACATATATGCGTAAACTGTTATCCTTCTTTCTTCCATTTATTTAGGGTTTTCCGTACGGAATTAACGCGTCTAATGTGAACCTGGCCTTAGGGATGGGTTTAGGGTCAATTTAGTGTCGAATACACAAAATATAAATGTTGATGGTACGTCATGATCGATTTCGCACATGCGCCGACACGTTGAGAACAAATCCATTTTGAGAAGGCCACACCGGTATGTGTATGCTACGTTGCGTTGTGTTCGATGGGTCGGCTGTCTCCGATGACGATTAAGATCAAGATTAAGATTAAAATTATAGCCCCGGTCGACAACAAAGGCGATGTCAGGGCTGTCACCACGTTAAGCCGATGACGATTGATTTGAATTCAAAGGTACCCTACCTAAATGACATGCTATTTATAGATTGAAATTTGAGCATACCGATTTTCCAAAAAAAGCATCGTCTATGAGTGAGTGTGTAGCGAATGTAACATAAACGCACGCGCGCGCGCAGACACACATAATATTATACACACACGCCGCCCCACGCACGCGCGCGGGGGGTGGGGGTGGGGGCGTGTTGGAAGAGAGGATGCTGAGTTGTCCAGCGAGACGTAGCCGATTCAGACACGTGTCGCAGTAGAGAGAGAGAGAGAGATAGAGAGGAGGGGGGGGGGGGGGGGGGTAGGTTTAGGTACCGATTAGCCGTTTCCCAACTCGCATTGTGGCCGGAAACGCCCCTTTTTTGTGATTAGATAAGAGTGCTGTCAAGTCGTTCCATTTCGCCATCCTCTTAGTGCCATTTCGCCATCCTCTTAGCGCCATTTCGCCATCCTCTTAGCGCCATTTCGCCTTCCTCTTAGTGCCATTTCGCTTTCTTAGTGCCATTTCGCCATCGTCTTAGCGCCATTTCGCCATCCTCTTAGTGCCATTTCGCCATCCTCTTAGTGCCATTTCGATCCTCTTAGCGCCATTTCGCCATCCTCTTAGTGCCATTTCGCCACCTTTACTCAACTGCTTCACTTCAATCCATTCAGTGAAACGTCACACGGACTACTGACCATACGCACGTTCTCTGAGCAGCACAAAGGCAAGGGCGAAAATGTGGATGGAGCCCACCTGCCCCCTACGCACTTGTTTTACTCGCACTTGTTTGTTGTATTTACTATTTATATTCATATTTGCTGATGACCCTACCCCGCTGTCCCCTTTGACATGGACAGATAGCCCAGTTCAGTACAAAATATTGTTCATTTGTGATTGTTCTCTCTCTCTCTCTCTCTCTCTCTCTCTCTCTCTCTCTCTCTCTCTCTCTCTCTCTCTCTCTCTCTCTCTCTCTCTCTCTCTCTCTCTCTCTCTCTCCACGGACGCGACCCACGAGACACGCACGCGCACTGTCCCGGGATTTTATTGGATGACGAGGTCGACCTCGTGAATGAGCAATCCGCCGTCTCCCTTCGCAATCTTATAGAGTCCGTTATTTTTGTGTTATTTTAACAAGGGAAACAGCGCGGGACATCGTGTTGTGTCATCCTCTGAATTAAAAGGATATTTCACCAAAGCATTCGCCTTCACATTTTCAGAACATCGTACCACAAGCGGCAAAGTCTTCAAGGCTCACTCGAACAGGCACATGTGGGACAACAACTAAGATTGAGGGATGTCTCTAAAGTACAAGATTGCCAATAAATTTTAAAGTACAAATGAAACTATCGTTAATGGATACAATTAAAAATTTAAGAAAAAATGATAAAAGTGCCCGTGCCAAGAATCGGACCCATAACCATTGGCATGACAGACAGACACTCTACCAATGAGCTATCGAGGCTTTCACTGTTGATGAGTTTCTTAACTCATGTTGCCTGTTGAATACTCTCTAACCCACTAATCTAAAATGTTATCTGTTTGCTATCTGTTTACAGTGTTGTTTTAAGTATTTAATTATTCAAATCATTATTGTTTGATAGCTTGCATAAACATCTATATGCGTGCAAAGTTTGAACAGTGTATGCCTTCTATTTCCCCAGAAAATGACAACGTGAAAGTTTGGAGATTAGACCACGGACGCAACACACACACACACACATACACACACACACACACACACACACACACACACACACACACACACACACACACACACACACACACGCGCGCGCGCGCGCGCGCGCGCGCGCGCGCGCGCGCACACACACACGCACACACACACACAACCGAACAACTATCATACTATAGACTCACTAGCACTTCGTGTTAACTTCGTTTATGTTCGAGCGAACCAAAACGGGAAGCATGACTACATGAAACCATTTGCTATGCACTAGTATCAGTGATTACTTGACAATCAACGCATGCGCACACCAGGCACGCGGGAATGAAATAGCAAAATGACACTACGTTCGTGTCACATGAGATTCAATAATTCGGAGTGTGTGTGTGTATGGGCGCGTGTACGCGTGGTATGTTGTTTAAAACCAGTGTGTGTGAGGTGTTGTTCAGTTGCCGCAACATAATTGTGATTGTTTTCTTGTGCCCCTAGGTTTTTTTGGAAAATAAACTTAACTTGACTTGACTTGAGAAGGCAATTTGGGAAACGGCGAATCGGGAATTCCCCACACAGAGAGAGAGTGTGTGTGTGTGTGAGTTCGTTCCCTTTGCCTTCAACCGTGACACAGACAGACGGGGACATCGGCAGACGGTAGTTGTGTTGTGATCAGAATTACTGTACTTACGCTAAAGGTAGGTGGTGATCATCATCGTTATCATCATCATCATCATCATCATCATCATCATCGTCGTCGTTGTCATCCTCATCGTCATCCTCATGATCATCATTATTTTCATCATAATCATCATCGTCATTTTCATCGTCATCTTTTTTTATTTCATTCCATTATCATCAAATCGTTGATCGAAAGTTGCTAGGCATAGAAGAAGAAGAAGAAGAAGAAGAAGAAGAAGAAGAAGAAGAAGAAGAAGAAGACGAAGAAGAACTGAACTGCTTTTGAACACTTTATAGGATAACTTTATTTGTAAAACAAAAACAAAGCGAAACGCAGCACTGTAAATTGTAAAAAAATAAATTGTCATTATTTTATGTTTTATTATTTTTCTTTTGCATGCTATTATGTTTTCGAGAAGAAAAAAAAATCATAACATTATGCTACTATCATAATCAAAACAAAATAACAAAAGTCGTGACTTTCCTGGTAATGCCGTGCCTCCAGGACCGTCCCACTATCTTGAGAGTTATTAACGTCCCATACGTCTCTGTCTCTGTCTTTATTGCGTGGTTTTGTTGATTGTTTTATCGCTGCAAACAGAATGTCCTGTAAAATGGACAATAAAGGTAAAGATGTGCCACCCCCCTTGCATTTCTCGGTTAATTGTATTTGTCCGTTTTTGCCTTTCTTACCATACATAAAGCTGTATTTTAGGAACATTTTCAGCTAATAACCTTTTTGGAATACTAACCCTAGCCCTAACCCTAGCCCTAAACTAACCCTAGCCCTAACCCTAGCCCTAAACTAACCCTACCCCCCACTATGTACTGCAGTACACCGCGATTTGTCACAGTTGTGGTTCGTTGCGTTTTTTCGTCTTATAGGGTGGGGGGTAGGGTTAGGTTTAGCGCTAGGGTTAGGGATAGAGTTAGTATTCCAAAAAGGTTATTAGCTAAAAATGTTCCTAAAATACAGCTTTATGTATGGTAAGAAAGGCAATAACGGAAAAATAGAATTAACTGAGATAGGTGGGGGGGGGGGGGGGGGGGCACATCTTGACCTTTACCCAAAAAAATATTGATTGATTGGTTGATTGATTGATTGACGTGCCTGTTCTAGGCCGGAGGACGTTAAACGAACTTTCATTCAGATCGCTCGTTGGCTTGGCTTGGCTTGGCTTGGCCTGACCGGTCGTTTCGCGTGTGGACGGACAGCTTGAAGCCATGAGAAGCCAAACTGTCTTCCTGGGGTCCGTTCTGATCGTGACCTGCATCCTGCTTTTTTACCTCACCGTCACGGTCAGTGTCCGCCTTCCAGCATGTCTGTGTCTGTCTGTCTGTCTGTCTGACTTTCTGTCTGTTTGTCTGTACTAGCTGTCTGCCTTTCTGTCTTTAAAAACAACAACATTTTCTTCTGTCTCTGTCCGTCTGTCTGTGTTTGTGGTCTGTCTGTCTGTCTGTTTCCCTTGTCTGTCTGTCTGTCTGTCTGTCAGTCTGTCTGTCTGTCTGTCTGTCTGTCTGTCTCTCTCTCTCTCTCTCTCTCTCTCTCTCTCTCTCTCTCTCTCTCTCTCTCTCTCTCTCTCTCTCTCTCTCTCTCCCTCCCTCCCTGTCCGTCTGTGTGTGTGTT
>CM065704.1:5489208-5494092 GCA_017654935.2 Phymorhynchus buccinoides
ACTAGAATTACACCAACATCTGAGACGCTAATTGACCACATATACACAACCGAAAAGCAAAACATTATTGTGCTTTGCTCACCGTTGTCTGGCTGTAGCGATCACAAACCAATCTGCATAACTTGGAACAAGAAAGGTTCAAAAATCCCTAAAGCTGTACATAAAACAATTCATTACAGATGTTTTTCAAAATTCAACGAAGATTCATTTCTCTTTGATCTGGCACAGTCCCAGCTTTCACATGTCTATCAATACACTGACCCAGATCAAACTGTGGATTTCTGGTATAACACATTCATAGATATTTACAATAAACACGCACCAATTAAATGTAAACGAGTTAAACACAAACCTAATCCACCCTGGATAACAAAAGATATTGATAACGAAATGAACAACAGAGATTTGCTCTGCGACTCTAAAAATCAAGATGAACTTCATGCACAGCGAAATAAGGTTACTACCTTGTTACGCAACTCCAGGAAGAAATATTTTCAAGATTTAGCAGGCTCTAAAAATGATTCGAAATCTTTATGGAAGGCAACTGTATCACAAACAAACACGTTTCTCAGAGACAATCCACTTCAAAAACATATCCACTGATGACTTAACGAACACTTTGTCAATGTAGCAAACAAAATTATTCTAAATGACAAATCGACACAAAATGACTTAAAGGAACTAAAGGAATTTTGCAAAGAAAAACAGATTAACACACCATTGACCATACCACTCATGGCGGTATTTGATGTTTATAACAGTTTAATTAAAAATCAAACAGTCCAAATCAAAAGGCTTAGACGAAATTAACAGTAACATAATAAAACTCAGTGCACCATACATCACAGATACTTTAGCCTACAGATACAATATTTGTATTGACAAAAACTACTTCCCCGAGCACTTAAAAACTAGAGGTGGGGAAAAAAACCGGTTTGAACCGAAAAACCGGTCTTGAAATTCCGCGGTTCGAAAAACCGGTTCGAGTTGCTGTGAACCGGTTTTTTAACTGCAAACTGAAAGTAAGTTTCTCTTAGAATAACGCATTCTTTTCGAAGAACAACACTGAATCTCAGTGCAGATTGGGTGTTTGTAAACCAAGAGTAGCTGTTTCTAGTTGTCTGGTGTTGTAAGGAGCAAGTATGGCCATGATTAGGCCTACACCACAGTAACGAACATTTGGAGGCATTTTCTCCTGAGAGAAAAAAATCGAAATAGTGATGGAGTGATTGTAGAAACTATTGCACCAAGAGAATTGTGAATGGAACAACAATAAAACAATGTCTTTTGAAGTTTATTTAATTTCATTTCTATAAATTCTGATGCTAAGAAGATGAGCAAATATGTTCGAAAAACAATTGATATGCACACACACACACACACACACACACACACATGCACACACACACACGCACACGCACGCACACGCACACACACACACACACACACACACACACACACACACACACACACACACACACACACACACACACACACACACACACACACACACACACACACACACACACACACACACACACACACACACACACTCTCTCTCTCTCTCTCTCTCTCTCTCTCTCTCTCTCTCTCTCTCTCTCTCTCTCTCTCTCACACACACACACACACACACACACACACACACACACACACACACACACACACACACACACACACACACACACACACACACACACACACACACACACATATAGGCATCTAAAATAAATCCCCAATGCCGCACATGGCCGAAAGGCTGGAGCGGGCGTAAAAACCCTATTATCACACATATCATGCTTCATAAACTGCTTATTAACGTACATCCAGTAGTTATTCTTCGATTAAACTGAATGCGCTTACTGAAGATATTGTCTAAAAGTAGAATATGTTATTACTGTTGTAAGAATGAGATAGTAGCAATAACAGCTTTTCTCCACCCAACCCTGGGACTGAGAGAGAGAGAATGTGTCTGCGTGCATGTGCGTGTACAAGCGCGCGTGTGTGCGGTTGTGCGCGTGTGACTGTGTGTGTGCGCGTGCGCTCGTGTGTGATATTTTTTCCTTGCATTGTGAAAGATTTTCTCTTCTCATTTTGTTTATCTGTTCAGGTACATAATAAAGATTATTATATTTTGTATTCCTTATCCTCCCGCTACATATCTGATTATTCTCAAAGCTAGTTCATTGCGTTGTGAATGTGCCACCATCCTTCACACTCCAACCGCCATATGACGTTTTGTTTTTGCTTTGGTTTAATTATTTTCCCTATGATTATAATATTTTTCAACTACACCCCTACCCTCACCTTCCTTTGACACGGGCAGATGGCCCTGTCATTAAAATGTTTGTTGGAGTTGAGCCAAGTTTTTAGTTGAGTGTGTGTGTATGTGTGCGCGCGCGTGTGTGAATATTCTGACAAATACATATGTTTGCATAGGTGAAACTACTGATGCGAGTACTGGTAAAAAAAACCGGTTCCAAAAGACCGGTTCGTCATCGAAAATTTGAACCGGTTCTCAACTCTATTACAAACTAGCAAAATAATTCCTCTTTATAAATCAGGTGAACAAAATGACCCCTCCAACTACAGACCCATCTCAATTCTCTCTGTCCTCTCAAAACCACTAGAGCAGCACATCAACAGTCACATCTCATCACACATTAAAACGTTTGACCTCCTACACCCAAATCAATCGGGCTTTAGAGAACATCATTCGTGTCATACAGCTCTTGTAAATCTGGTCGACCAATGGCTTTCCAATATTAATAATGATGAATACACAGCAGCCGTCTTCGTTGATTTTGCCAAGGCTTTTGACACGATAAACCATGCTCTACTTCTTCGTAAACTATCAGTGTATAATTGTTCAACCAACGCTATTGCACTCCTGTCATCATTCCTTAGCTCCCGTCAACAATGTGTTTCTATTGATAATAACATTTCAGACTTTCGTTATTCAAAATGTGGTGTTCCACAAGGTTCTATCCTTGGTCCTATCCTTTTTTCGTTATATGTAAACGATTTGCCCATTTTCCTTAATCCCTTAGTGATCGTTTTGCAGATGATACCACAATCCATTCATCTGATCGTAGTTTAAACACCCTGTATGTAAACTTACAAGAAAACATTGATAAACTCACAACCTGGACACATTTTATCCATATGTCACTAAATACTGGATAAACAAAACATATGCTGATAACTACCAGACAGAAACGTCAAAACCTACATGCGCCTACTCCAAAATTATATGCCAATAATAAAGAAATCGAAGAAATAAAAGCCCACAAAGTCTTAGGATTAACCATTGATAGCAATTTATCCTGGCAGGACCATATCACTCACTTAAGCAAAAACATCGCCAAAAACGTCTTCCAATTATCCAAAATAAAACACTTTCTAAATCAGGAAGCCAGGATGCTCTTCTTGAGTGCACACATTCAATCACTAGTTGACTATGCTTCGACACTCTGGGACTGTGCCAGAGACAAGACTTTGAAACCCCTTGTCCGCTCTTACAATCGCGGCTTTAAACTAGTTCTATTGAAATCAAGTTCCTTAACATCATAATATCTTAATATCATAATATGTTACCTGTTAAGTATCGGCTGAAATTTAATAAAGGAAGACTTATGCACAAAATAATGAACGGAATGGCACCATCTAGATTAAGAAATAAATTCATGTTAAATGATAAAAGACATGTGCACAAGATGTATCTCAATAGACCCCGCTTGGAGTTATTAAAATCCAGTCTGCATTATTCCGCAGGTTCCTTATGGAACTCTTTACCTACTAATTTAAAAGAAATATCACGTTATTCATCTTTTCGAAGACATCTTAAGAATTATATTTTGACATTTGATTTTTAAAATGTTTGAACATTAATGTAACAAATGCCCATGCACATGTTTGATTGTTTGTATCTCTCTCTCTCTCTCTCTCTCTCTCTCTATCTCTCTCTCTCTCTCTCTCTCTCTCTCTCTCTCTCTCTCTCTCTCTCTCTCTCTCTCTCTCTCTCTCTCTCTCTCTATCTCTCTCTCTCTCTCTCTCTCTCTCTCTCTCTCTCTCTCTCTCTCTCTCTCTCCTCTCTCTCTCTCTCTCTCTCTCTCTCTCTCTCTCTTTTCTTTCTCTCTCCATCTCTCTCTTTCTCTTTCTCTCTCTCTCTCTCTCTCTCTCTCTCTCTCTCTCTCTCTCTCTCTCTCTCTCTCCCCTCTCTCTCTCTCTCTCTCTCTCTCTCTCTCTCTCTCTCTCTCTCTCTCTCTCTCTCTCTCTCTCTCTCTCTCTCTCTCTCTCTCTCTCTCTCTCCCCTCTCTCCCTCTCTCTCTCTCAACATTTTCACTTTTTACATGATATTCATGTTTGTTGTTTATTATATTCTTTCATTTGGATGTTGTTGTTGTTTTTAATTGTTGTTTATTTCGATATTTTCGTTTACCACAGGGCTGGGTGTAAAAAAGTATGTATGCTTATCTCATTACCCTGTATAAATAAAAAATTTCGTTCGTTCGTTCGTTCGTTTCCCACACGTACAGGCACGTATACATACATACACGTACACGCACACACACACACACACACACACACACACACACACATACACACACACACACACACACACACACACACACACACACACACACACACACACACACACACACACACACACCACACACACACACACACACACACACACATTATACACACACACACACACACACACACACACACATTATATTCCTTAAGTGAACATTTAACATTTTAATTAGGTGGGGGGTGGAGGGAGTTATGATTAAGCCTGTATAGCTATCCTGTTACTTACTTTAACAGGCACACACATGCATGCTTACTTACACGCCAGCGAAAAACACATTTGTACACTCT
>CM065704.1:5494592-5522092 GCA_017654935.2 Phymorhynchus buccinoides
TGAACTAAACTTTTTTTCTTATCAAATTATATCTAATTTTTGCCCTGGACAGCATTCATTATTATGTGGGTTGATGGTTATTTCCCCCATCTATGTGTTGTTGTTGTTGGTGGTGGTGGTGTGTGTGTGTGCGTGTGCGTGTGCGTGTGTGTGTGTATGTGATCGTGTGAGAGAGAGAGAGAGTGAGTGAGTGTGTGTGTATGTGTGAGTGTGTGTGTGTGAGAGAGAGAGGGAGTGAGTGAGTGACGGTGTGTGTGTGTGTGTATATGTGTGTGTGTGTGTGTGCGTGAGAGAGAAAGAGAGAGAGAGAGAGAGTGTGTGTGTGTGTGTGTGTGTGTGTGTGTGTGTGTGTGTGTGTGTGTGTGTGTGTGTGTGAGATAGAGAGAGAGTGAGTGAGTGTGTGAGTGAGTATGTATGTGTGTCTGTGTTTGTGTGTGAATGTGTGTTGTTCTTCCGTTTAAAGTCCTTCCACTAAAAGTGATTCAGTATGCGTGTGTGTGTGTGTGCGTGTGCGTAGGTGTGTGTGTAGGTGTAGTGTGTGTGTGTGTGTGTGAGTGTGTGTGTGTCTATGTGTAGGTGTGTGTGTTCGTGCGCGTGCGTGCGCGCGCGCGCGCGTGTGTGTGTGCGTGTGCGTGTGTGTGCGCGCGCGCGTGCGTGTGTGTTTGTTGTCACGTCCTCTGCAGCATCTCCTAGGGACCGTGGGATCATGCATTTCTATGTCGTATAATATGTACAACAGTTGTATCGAACTAAATGACCTGAAATTGTTGTGTATGCTCATTAATTTATTGACCAACCATGCGTACCTCTAAAGAGAGGCCAGTCTGTCAAACCAGGCCAAACAAATTTATTATTATTATTATTATATATATTATATATAGTAAAATTGTTTAAAACGTTTTTGTACATACATTAATTATGTCTTTAAAACGAACATTAAAACCAAAACCAGTTATATTTACTTGGTATTTTGATCTATGTTAAAAAAACATACAGAGTGCTAGCTAATTAGTTTTTCCTCCTTATTAGGGAGGCAATGGCAAAACCCAGCCGAGGACAGCTGTTTCGACTCTAGGGAGTCTCATCGGCTCATATATTTATATACATATTACGCCCAATTCGTGAAATTGCCTATTTCATGAAATGGGCAAAATGCTTTGCCCAATTTATGAAATGGACAATGTATATCACAATTTTCAATTCCCAGCAACACAGGCATTGATTAATGTTGATTCAACAGTAGCACATTTTTCTACATTGTATGTGCACCCCCATCCTACCCCCCAGATCTACCAAATGCTACTCTGAGGCATGCCTGAGCCACATGTTTTATCAAACATTTTTTTATCAAATTAAAGAATGTTAACCCATCTACAGGTGTGGTTTCTCATTCGTCTGAACCCATTCTTGACCTCTGTGCGTTTATGAATGGAACATGTTTTGATTTCATATTGCTTTACTAAGTAGCAAGCATTAAATTGGCTATTTCACGAACTGGGAAAACCATTTTGCTCTTCGTTCATAAAATGGGCAATTTCACAGATTGGGCGTAACATATATATATATATATATATATATAATTGCCCTTTCTAGCTCCGTTGTACTTAAAACATGGACAATAACTTAACGCCTCTATAATAATAATATATTGATTACATTTTGCATTAAAACAAAAATGTGATGAAGTTTAACCAGCCGTGTGGTGAATAAAGCTGGTTAATGTTTTCAAAGCTTTCTGCTTAATTATTGCTCCTGGCTTGACTTATCGATCTGACTGACTATGTCAACACGATAACGTTTGAACGGGGCCACCTAGGACTGAGGCTCACATTTTGCGTGCGGATAGGTATTTAGGATATCTAGGCCAAGTTCGAAAATGAAGGTCATCGGTCAAAGGTCATGGTCACTGGACCCGAAAATGCTGTCGTGCGGCTGGTTGATGTAACGTTTTCACGCTCTAGTCCAAGATGAGTTTACCTCGAAAGGTCTATGAAAAGTTTGTTATATTAAAAATGAGTCTTACACTACTGGGGGTGGGGGGGGGGGGGGGGGGGGGGGGGGGGATTCGGCTCGGGCATGATAAAGAGCTTCTAAGTTTTGGGGATGATGAAAGCAAACAGTAATCACTAATCAGTAACCAGAATAAAGCATTCAATTTCTGGGGTGTGGCTGCGAGTTGGCACTCGGAAGTGAGCGGCATGGGAGCAACGCCACTGTACGGCGGCCCAGAAGATGGGACAACCAAAAAAAACAACAAAAACATTATTATTATTTATTTTTTTGTCCCAGGCCATATGGACATAATGGGTAAGGTACATATGTGTCCGGTTTTTCAGTTTTCACTGGTCTCCCCGCTGCGTTCAGCCGACACATTCCGATTTCGGAGGAGCTCAAAGGAGAAAAATTATTTGGAAGATTTGTTTTTGAAAAAAGGCAGGGGAATGGGCCAACAAGTCAGAAAGATAGTAGATGACAGAAAGCAAAAGGGAAAAGGCAGAGTCAAAGAGAGTGCCAGATTAGAGGAAGCTACAAGCACAGAACTTCCAGAAGGTGGAGGAACTATTTTTACGAACTACCCCCCGGTATCCCCACGGGAAGAAACCATTCAAGTTCTGCTCTTCTTCTCCGGTCTCAGACCATAGTGGGTGAGGTACGTTATGTATTTTTATTTTGGTATTGTTGGTATTTTCTAGTCACAGAAACTCGTCTCCGTGAAATTCGGGTTGCTCCCACCCAGGAGAGCGCGTCGCTCTAGTACAGCGCCAACCCCATTTCTGCCATGCTTTGTGAGTCTTCGTGTCATCATCCATCCCACTCCGGCACAACACGGCCTTACTCTTACCGAATTGTGGAATGGGCTTTAACGTGTGCGCAAGATCTTGCCGCGTGCACGTTCGCACACGGGACCTCGGTTTAACGTCTCATCCGAAGGACCGGGAAAACAGGAGTAAAGTGTCTTTCCCAAGGACACAACACCGCGAATGGAAAATACGAACAAAATTAGTTTTGGGAAACTGCAATGTTCTTTCCAGATTTTTTTTCTGTCTTTTTTTTTAAACCCTCCAAAAAGCTCAAGTACCTTACAAATTAAGTACAGAACTCCGTTTTGTTGTTGTTGGGTGTTTTTTCTTCTATCATTCGCCTAACAATTTGCATACGCGATTCTCAAAAGCCACACAACCTAAACATCTAAATAGATCCAAATAAAAAAAAGGATAAAAAAAAGTATGTTTCAGGAAAGTGCCTATAGAGTCCAGAAGGAAGCTATCTTAAAATGACCAAGAAAACGATATTTTTCAAATTTGGTATTCTTTTAGATGAGCGGTCCAGAAATTTCTAAGTGTTATTGGCAGTATGATGTTTAAGAAGTAATATGGTAAGAGATCGTCTCTGTGATCTTGATCAATATGAAGATAATTATTATAATCTGTGTCGGTTTGTATCTTTAGTTTAAATGGTTATGCATGGGTGCAAACTACACAAAATGAAAAAACCTGAAAGGCCTTGGTCTAGGGGTAATGTCCCCCTGCAGCTGAAGAAAAAAATGATTTATGAAGGTATTTTAGTTTGCTTTTTCCACAATTTATACAAATGCTTATTTTAAAGTGTTTGAAAAATACCTGTAGACACACAAAGATCTTGTTTGACAAATTTATAAAAAATGGAAATTCCTTTTCTGGCAAAATTCAAAAACAGGAAATTTTTGTATACCAGGAAAAGTTGCACCCGTGGTTATATCTTCGTATTGATCAGGATAACGGATGTGGATGTGTGTGTGTGTTTGTGCGTGTGTGCGTATCAGTGTGTCTGCGTGTGCGCGCGCGCGTGCAAGATTTATGCCGAATTTCAGAACCTGAGTTTTGGGACACGATAGTATTGGCCACTGCAACTAGGGTTATTAACGCCCTTGACGGCAAGAGTTAAGCCCTTGTTGCTCAGTATCCAAAAGGGCATTCACTCTTTGCAAAAGGCAGCCATTCAGTGGCCTCAAATAGGGTTATTGGCGAGAGTTATTCCCTTGTTTGGTCAGTACTCAAGCATCTTCCCCCACCCACCAAGGGCATTCACTCTTGCAAAAGGTGGTCGTTGCAGTGGCCAACAGACAAGTGCCCCGAAACAGCAAGTTCAAAACGATTACAGCAGCCAAGACCTGGATTCAACAACAGCCAAAACATTTATCTTTTTCTAAAGCATAGGGGAAGACGGGGTAAAAAGCCCATGGGCGGGTAAGAAGCCCATGCCAATTATCTCATGAAATAAAGCAAATTTCAGTCAAATTTGCCCATGAGACGAATGCTAAACATTAACACTCGTCTCATGGGCAAAATGTGACTGAAATTTGCTTCATTTCATGAGATAATTGGCATGGGCTTCTTACCCGCCCATGGGCTTTTTACCCCGTCTTCCCCTACTCAGGCACATTCTGTTCAGGTTTGTGAAGGTTAAGCCCTATCGACCGTAACGATACACAGACCCATCCATATCAACTTCATGCAAAATGCATGCTTGTTTTTGGTGAACTCGATAATCTAAGAGTCAATGAGACCATGATTGTCCGGTTGTGTGTGTGTGTGTGTGTGTGTGTGTGTGTCTAGTCAAGTCAAGTCAAAATGATCTTTATTGACGATGGGAATAAGCTAAACAAAGGGTTTTTTCCCATCCTGTCGTCATAAATAAATGAGAAACGTGTGTGTGTGTGTGCGTGTGTGTGTTTATGCGCGTGCACATGAGCATGCGTGCATGTTTTCTTCTTTTTGTCGTTTCGTCCTTCACACCCACTGCCTCTTCCATCCACGCAGACACCATCTTTCCGTTTCGTCATTTCCTACAAAATTCACACTCAAAACCGTACTAAAAACAAAAATGGCATTGTATTTTCAGCATTTCATCAACAAAAAAAGCCAAATAAAATCAAATGTTTTCAGCATTTCTTTCATCACGATCAAGTATGCATTTTGTTGTGGTGTTCATTCATGTGCAACACATAATTAGTATGCATTTTGTTGTGGTGTTCATTCATGTGCAACACATAATTAGTATGCATTTTGTTGTGGTGTTCATTCATGTGCAACACATAATTAGTATGCATTTTGTTGTGGTGTTCATTCATGTGCAACACATAATTAGTATGCATTTTGTTGTGGTGTTCATTCATGTGCAACACATAATTAGTATGCATTTTGTTGTGGTGTTCATTCATGTGCAACACATAATTAGTATGCATTTTGTTGTGGTGTTCATTCATGTGCAACACATAATTAGTATGCATTTTGTTGTGGTGTTCATTCATGTGCAACACATAATTAGTATGCATTTTGTTGTGGTGTTCATTCATGTGCAACACATAATTAGTATGCATTTTGTTGTGGTGTTCATTCATGTGCAACACATAATTAGTATGCATTTTGTTGTGGTGTTCATTCATGTGCAACACATAATTAGTATGCATTTTGTTGTGGTGTTCATTCATGTGCAACACATAATTAGTATGCATTTTGTTGTGGTGTTCATTCATGTGCAACACATAATTTCTAACATCACAATTATCCATGTTCAGATAACAAAATTAAAAATCAACTTTGTCTTTACCGCTAAGGGCCAGCCACACGTCCACTAAAATCAAAAGACTGTACGATACGATTTGATCACGTGGTCTCCAAGAACAAAAGTGATTCACGCTTCGAGATCACGTGATCGAATCGCATTGTACAGTCATACTATTGTAGCTGGCCTTTAAGGCATAAAAGCTAAAACAACAACAATAACGGTAAAAAAAAGATTTAAGACTTATTTGGTAGCAAAATGATCATGATTTGAATGTCAAAACAAGCCATCAACTGGAGACAAACATTTTAGGATATCATTTTTCGGAGAGAGAAAAACAACAAAGAAAGAAATATTCATAGAGACTAACATGTTTCTAACATCCACGACAATTACGATGTTTTAGAATTAAAATTTCTTATGATGGTTAGCACGCACATGCACACGCACACACACACACGCACGCATGCCCGCACACACACACACAAACCACACATAGAGACTTTCAGACACACAAACACACATGTTCATAAAAAGATTCAGCATAAAATAAGCATAAGCATGCACAGCCCGTGTGATTTAAAATTTGTTGACAGTAAAAATTAACAAGAGCTTCACAACACAAAATGAATGTTTGCAGTGGAAACTTGTAAAAACAGGTTTTAACTGGCCATCGTCATGAAATCGTCATGAACACAACACTTGTAACACACAGACACACGCATGCATGCACATCGATTCAAGATGGCTATTCAAGAATAGCTAGGCAGAGATACTTTCGCCTGCTGAAGAATTACTCGTCTAAGACGATAATGCCTATACTGACGAGATCTACATGTTTAGGCGATCGCCTAACAGCAGTTTCTAGAAAAAGAGTGGGCAACATTAAGAAAAGTGAGGGTTCAAAAAATTTGATCAAAGATGCTTTGCGATCGTTACGACGCCAAGGAGTTGAAGAACGGACGCTGATCTCCACAGCTTCAGACAAACAGAAGACAAAAACGAAAGAAAACAGCACCCAAACTGAGGTTTGTAATCTTGAGCCTATCTCTTCGCGGATTCAGACGCTCTGTGAGCGAATATCAACGTTATAAATCACAGTTAAAAAGCAAACCGATGCCATTGAAAAATGGTCTTCAGACCCACAAGCGTTCGAAGAACAAGGAAAGATTGGAACATGCCCTTCTGGTGGATCGCCAGGTTCACATACCAAGGCAGGAAAGACGTTTGCGGACGCAGTAAAGACTGCTCCACCGGCCCCTGCATCAAAAACACCAGTAGAGCCGACAGAAAGCAAGACACAAAAGAAAACAGAACAAAAGAACACCACAGTGTAGAAGAAATCCGACGTCAAAGACACAAAGTCCTCCATTGACGTCAAAACTAGCACGGTCCCAGGCAGAAATGTTCGAAAACATGAGAGCCAAGAAGAACTTCCACAGATCGTTCTGTTAGGGGATTCGGTTGTCAATGGCATTAAAACAAACAGACTGGGTTGGTCCTATGGCCTCACTGTCCGCTCCAACAAATGCCGTACCACTGACGACATCCAGAAAGCTCTTCAATCAACGACAGACTTGATTGAAAAACAAGACGGCAAACCCATAGAATGATACAGTTGTCATTCACTGTGGGATAAACGACCTTCGTACATCTGATCCCAAAACCACTAGTCAAAAACTTACAAAGAGCATCAAGAATATCGCGGCTGACCTTCCCAACACCAAAATAATTGTCAGCAAGATCACCCCTGTGCGTGACTCTCAACTTGATGTCAAGAGAGAACTGTTTAATGCTTTTCTCAGTGAGGAACTGCAAACCATGAAGAACGTCTCTTTCCTCAACCACTCCACCCACAGCAAAACCATGAGGGACGGCATCCACCCCACCCCCGAGGTTCCAGCATCTTGGCGGGCAACGTGGGCAGACATCTGCGAGACACGCTCTGGGAGACACCACGAAGAACATGACGCCAATGTGCAGCTTGACTTGTATGCTTTTTTATTTTCCCCATTTATATCTCTCTCAAACACTTGAACACCCACACATCTGCACACGCACACACACATATCCCACACACATATATAATAGTAATAATAATAATCATAATGACCATTTTTATAGCGCTTATTCTCCTTACAAAATGCTTCACAAAAAAGTTAAAAATCTGAGCAAAAATTAAAAAACAACGCATAACACGAAACAGAATCATGATAACTATATTTACGTCACACACCCCTTTTTGTCTGTGAAGAAACAAAAAAAGTACCGCCTGATATCCAAATAATATGGTAATATCCCCCCGTAGGGACACCGGGGGTCTTTTGCATAAATAGTTCCCACACTTTCTGGAAGTTCTGTGCTTGTAACTTCCTCTAATCTGTCACTCTCCTTGACTCTGCCTTTTCCCTTTGCTTGCTGTCATCTACTATCTTCCTGCCTTTCCTGTCCATTCTCCTGCCTTTTTTTCTCTTCACAAAACACTTTCAAAAACATTTCCTCCAGCCAAAGTCGGACTTGCTGGGCCTAACTATTTCTTAGTTAGGCGCATGACGGCAGCATGACGCATCTGCGCTCATAATTGACAGGAAACTGTCTAAGCGATCGAAGAAAAAGAATATGGTAATATTAATAATAATAATACACATAGTTCAAACAAAAGGGACTTGAGTGAAGCTTCCGTCTTCACCATTTCGATAAAATCGCAGACCTCCCTGTCGAAAGGTCTCTTGTTCATGAACTTCTGGAGAGCTGTGCATGAACTGGCGCTAAGCTAACACAAATAGGGCATTTGCCACGACTATTCGTTCTCTATACATTACTCAAAACCGTACTAAAAACAAAAATGGCATTGTATTTTCAGCATTTCATCAACAAAAAAAGCCAAATAAAATCAAATGTTTTCAGCATTTCTTTCATCACGATCAAGTATGCATTTTGATCATTCTCCCTTATAAGACCTCCCGTTATAACACTCCCTCTCACATAAGACCTACTTCGCTGAGACATTGTCCTTCTTTTGTAAGTATTAAAATTACCTCCCTTATAAGACGAATGATTTTTGAAGGTCTTATAAGGGAGGTTCCACTGTACTATACTACTAATTTGCCCACGCTCGTTCTGCCCGAGTTGCGCTGACTTTTTTAATTCAACTCGGTGAAAGTCAAGGTCGCCGGCACGCGGCAAATGCCCTGTTAGGGGGCAGGACTGGAAGCACAAGAACCTGTATCCTGATTGCCTATATCAATCACAGCTTCACTTTTTCAACAACAAAAAGTCTCAGACAGACACAGTGCAAAGTCCCTGCATTTAGATGGTCAGGCATGGGAATTGTCAGAGACAAAAAACTCTGAAAAGCCCCCCAATTGAAGTATTTAGTAACAAAAACGAAGTATTTAGTAACAATTTCAATTTTTTCAATTCGCGGACAATTCCCATGCCTGATGGTCTCAGACTTTGGCTAGTCCCTGTTTCCTGTTGTCTCAGACTTTGACTAGTCCCTGTTTCCCGTTGTCTCAGACTTTGCCTAGTCCCTGTTTCCCGTTGTCTCAGACTTTGCCTAGTCCCTGTTTCCCGTTGTCTCAGACTTTGGCTAGTCCCTGTTTCCCGTTGTCTCAGACTTTGGCTAGTCCCTGTTTCCCGTTGTCTCAGACTTTGGCTAGTCCCTGTTTCCCATTGTCTCAGACTTTGGCTAGTCCCTGTTTCCCGTTGTCTCAGACTTTGGCTAGTCCCTGTTTCCCGTTGTCTCAGACTTTGGCTAGTCCCTGTTTCCCGTTGTCTCAGACTTTGACTAGTCCCTGTTTCCCGTTGTCTCAGACTTTGGCTAGTCCCTGTTTCCCGTTGTCTCAGACTTTGGCTAGTCCCTGTTTCCCGTTGTCTCAGACTTTGGCTAGTCCCTGTTTCACGTTGTCTCTGATTTTTACTAGTCCCTGTTTCCCGTTGTCTCAGACTTGGGACTTGGGCTAGTCCCCAGTCCATGCATTCGTCCAGGCATCACAACTGTCAGGTTCACGTCTCTCAGATGAACAGCTGTCAGAGGATGGCTGTCAGCATTTAGAAAGACAGGCAGACATGAAGACAGATACACACACACACACACACACATAAATACAAACAGGAGCATGAAGACTTAATACCCTATCTCATTCTCTCTACCTTTATCTCTCTGTCTCTATTTCTCTCTCTCTCTCTCTTTCTTTCTGTCTCTCTGCCTCTCTTCCACCCTCCCCCACCCTGTTTTCACCCCCATTTGCATTAAACTCACACAACATATTATAAACACAGGCACAATCACACAGGCCCACACATACCACAAATACACTCACTACTACTACCACAAACACACTCACTACTACTACCACAAACACACTCACTACTACTACCACAAACACACTCACTACTACTACCACAAACACACTCACTACTACTACCACAAACACACTCACTACTACTACCACAAACACACTCACTACTACTACCACAAACACACTCACTACTACTACCACAAACACACTCACTACTACTACCACAAACACACTCACTACTACTACCACAAACACACTCACTACTACTACCACAAACACACTCACTACTACTACCACAAACACACTCACTACTACTACCACAAACACACTCACTACTACTACCACAAACACACTCACTACTACTACCACAAACACACTCACTACTACTACCACAAACACACTCACTACTACTACCACAAACACACTCACTACTACTACCACAAACACACTCACTACTACTACCACAAACACACTCACTACTACTACCACAAACACACTCACTACTACTACCACAAACACACTCACTACTACTACCACAAACACACTCACTACTACTACCACAAACACACTCACTACTACTACCACAAACACACTCACTACTACTACCACAAACACACTCACTACTACTACCACAAACATACTCACTACTACTACCACAAACATACTCACTACTACTACCACAAACACACTCACTACTACTACCACAAACACACTCACTACTACTACCACAAACACACTCACTACTACTACCACAAACACACTCACTACTACTACCACAAACACACTCACTACTACTACCACAAACACACTCACTACTACTACCACAAACACACTCACTACTACTACCACAAACACACTCACTACTACTACCACAAACACACTCACTACTACTACCACAAACACACTCACTACTACTACCACAAACACACTCACTACTACTACCACAAACACACTCACTACTACTACCACAAACACACTCACTACTACTACCACAAACACACTCACTACTACTACCACAAACATACTCACTACTACTACCACAAACACACTCACTACTACTACCACAAACACACTCACTACTACTACCACAAACATACTCACTACTACTACCACAAACACACTCACTACTACTACCACAAACACACTCACTACTACTACCACAAACACACTCACTACTACTACCACAAACACACTCACTACTACTACCACAAACATACTCACTACTACTACCACAAACACACTCACTACTACTACCACAAACATTTTAACGGGGGTTCTGACAGCCGTTGAAGATATCATTCGCAAGCTAACAGACACAATAGTTTGGTCGTCATGACAGACCTGCTTACCCCCTACACAAGTCTTGAGTAGTCTGGATAGCTGAAATGAGTAGCTTTGGTGCGAAATGAATAATCTCTTTGACTGTTCCTCTTCATTAAACCATCAAATAATAGTTCACTGAAAATGAGTAATTAGAGCATTATTTTCAATTTTGAATAGTAGAGGTCCAAATTGAGTAGAATACTACTCGAAAAGAGAAGAGTAAACAGGTCTGTCATGACTGACGTCACTGATCCGGAACTGACAAAAGATCAAAGAGTATAGTATGAGAGAGCGGTGATTCTGACAGTCAAGGCGAGTTGTCTCCCCTGAACTAGGAGGCGCCGGTAGTGGAGTCTTTCAGCTTGCCGTGGGTGTAGCGCAGGTTGTCGTTGTGCTTCTCCTTGTTGCGGGCAATCTCGATGGCCAGGAACTGCGTGCGTACGCCTGACGGGCGAGATAAAAAAAACAATACGAGCCCCTTGACTACCACTAATAGTAAGAATAATAACTAGAGGGCTTATGATTGCCTTTGAGAGTAAACATGACAGGATTCTCCCACTAAACAATCATTTGCAAGTTATTCAATAATAAAATGTTGCCGTATTTGGCCATTTTCGTCCCTACTTCCGTTTCAAATTCATAGCGAAAGTATTGCAATGTTACTCTTTAGCAAACACTGAAAAAAATGGAAGTATTCCGGGCAGCCGTTTTCAAGTTATTGAAGATGAAAGTTTTGGCCATATTTTGGCCAAATGTTGGTCAATCGGTTTAATATTGGCAATCTAGCATTAGAATAGTGTCCTTCGATATTCCTGCGAATTTCATCGTATCGGATGAACAATTAAAACATCCATAAAATTATATGGGAATTAGTGAAAATGACACAACCAAATTAACATATATTTGAATAACTTCCAAACTATTTAACATATCGTCAACAAACCTCTTTCAGACCTGGGCCAGAGTAAGGGCTACAAAATCCAATAGTTAGTTTTATGACGTCACTTCCGGTTTTGGCTATTCCATGAACCAAATAAAAGCTGCCTGACCATAGCTGGGGCACTTCTGGTTCGTACTTCCGGTTCAGAGTCATACCGGAAGAATTGCAAATCTACTTTGTAGTAAATTCTGAAAATATGAACAAAATCCGTTCAGCTGTTTTTGAGATATTCAACATTGAAATTTCACCAATTTCACGATTTTCCATATTTTGCCGAAAATTCTGCGAAATTATTTAATATTTCAAATTTTGCATACCCAAAAGGTCCTGCAAATTTTCTGAAAATTTCAGCCAAATCTGACCCAAAAAAAGGGAAGAAAAAAAAAGAAGAAGAGTTTTGACGAATGCAATAGTAATCTCCTTTATGGAGAATCCTAATCATGAATAATATTTATATGGCGCAATATCCTGATAAACACAGCTCAAAGCGCCTTACAATAACAAATTACAATCAATAGTGTCATACATAAACATTGCGATATATATATACATGGCATGCAATCAACAATCAAGAATACATCAGAAATCAAAAATACTTGTACCACAGGGGGGGGGGGAAGTTAATTGGACACACACACACTCTCCCCCACCTCCCTCCCTCTCTACCTCTCCACCACCCCACCCTCTATACTCGTCAAAAAATATATATTTGAATCTATAATCAAGAATAATTAGAACATGAATACACAGGAGAGAGAGAGAGAGAGAGAGAGAGAGAGAGAGAGAGAGAGAGAGAGAGAGAGAGAGAGAGAGAGAGAGAGAGAGAGAGAGAGAGAGAGAGAGAGAGAGAGAGAGAGAGAGAGAAGAGAGAGAGAGAGAGAGAGACACAGAGAGAGAGAGAGAGAGAGAGAGAGAGAGAGAGAGAGAGAGAGAGAGAGAGAGAGAGAGAGAGAGAGAGAGAGAGAGAGAGAGAGAGAGAGAGAGAGAGAGAGAGAGAGACAGAGAGAGAGAGATAGAGAGAGAGAGAGAGAGAAAGAGAGAGAGAGAGAGAGAGAGAGACAGAGAGAGAGAGAGAGAGAGAGAGAGAGAGAAAGAGAGAGAGAGAGTTAGAGAGAGAGAGAGAAAAGAGAGAGAGAGAGATAAAGAGAGAGAGAGAGAGAGAGAGAGAGAGAGAGAGAGAGAGAGAGAGGGATGGATATATAGAGAAAGAGAGAGCAGAGAGAGAGAGAGAGAGAGAGAGAGAGATCAGAGAGAGAGAGAGAGAGACAGAGAGAGAGAGAGAGAGAGAGAGAGAGAGAGAGAGAGAGAGAGAGAGAGAGAGAGAGAGGGAGCCACTACTGTAGAAAATTGAAACAAGCAAGAGAACCATGGGTGAAAAAAAGAGATTATTACTCATTCAAGTTGTTCCGGCCATATATGTCCAGAATTAATAGATAGCTGTCAATTTGATGCATTTGCTTCAGGGAAGTAAATCTGTGTGCACACCATACTTTGGTCACTTCTAAACTCGCTTCGCTCCCTTAGACCACAATTTTGCCTCTGACTTTGCTTTTGTAGTGGTTTGTTGTGGGGAAACCAATCGGTGCAGAGTTTTTCTATATAAAGTCTATATATTTTAAAAAAGTCTGATCTACCACTTCCCTATGTCTAAACCTGAAGTAAAAACCCGTAATCTTCTTTCATTTCTCCTTTTGTTTATGTATGTTTTGTTTGTGTGCATGGCTGGAGTGATTTGTGAGGTTTTTTTAATGATTCAAAACCGTTGCCATGCGAATGAGTTAAGATTAACATTAAAATGATAGCCCCGTCGACAACTAAGGCCATGTCAGGGCTTTCACCACGTTAAATCCTACCACATATTAAAAAAGGATAAAAACACAAGGTTAAAAAAAATGGTCAAAGTGTAGTAGTTAACCCTTTCACTGCCAGCCATTTTTCAGCTAAAAAATACCATTAATCTTAACTGTGTAGAGCAAAGAAGTTATCTGCAATATTGGGAATTTCTCTATGCCCTGCATAACGTTAGGCCATTCCTTACCTCTCAAAATGAAGAAAGTATTGTCTTCAGATAACAGGCCCTGATTTGATGCCTTCTAGTGACATGGGTGTTAAACCATTGTGGTGCATAAATGCGACATTGGCGGTGAAAGGGTTAAAATACTTGGTTAAAAGTTACAAAAGGTATTTTAAAATTACATGAAACGTACAAAGTAAAATCTATCCAATTCTAAATCTAAACTGTTACAAGGTATAAACTATGTATATCAAGTGAAAAATGTCAATCTCTTTAAAAAAAAAGTGTACTGAGCTCATGTGAGAAAGAGCGCTGTATAAATTCACAGTATTATTATTATCACACAGACTTACAGAATGTGGTGTTGCTTTCGTTGTAGCCCTCGGCGCAGTTGATACGCAGCAGAGTCCCCAGGTTGAAGTCCTTCACCTTGTCCTTGAAGCTCTCGATGAACTCCCTCCACATCTGCAACACGACAATGTCAAAAACGAGTCACAGACTTACATCTCAACACCTTCAACACAACCCCTTTCGCTGCTTCATATGCACTCAGGACACTGCAATCAAGGCGTAGAAATCCCTTCAGGGCTCCCCATTTGGACCCTTTTCAATAAATTCTCTTAACTCATTCCGGACGAATTACGAGTATGCTCGGAACAAGAGAATGCCAGTCAGGGCATATTTACAAGTATTCTCGGAAGAGCGATTTTGTTTAGTCTAAAACCTGTCTAAATCCATGTTTTTTTCAATCCAAACCACGTTTTTCGAGTTACATCTCTTCATCACTGTTCCAGCTTTCGGTTTACTTATGTTTGGCACTTCTATCTTAATTTTTTATGTTAAAAATATATTTACCAAAATCAGCCCTAGACAAGCCTCAGAAAATACTCCAATACATTTTCATTAACAGTGATAGTAATAACGAGACTAATGATTCAGATTTTAATACAAGTACCCACAATATCAAAGCGAAAAATAAACTTGGATCAGCCAGTAATGTTGTCAAAACTGAATCATTGACAGTGTGAGTTTTGTTGCGCTTCTTATTTGTTGTATATTTTTTCTAGGCAGCCCCAGACCAGTCATGAAGCTTACCTAAGGCAATGAAGTCCTGAAGGGGTTAAAAACAACAACATGGAGATCGCAGTGACTTTGTTTTTGCATAGCGGTTTAGATTTATCGTTAATCTTTTCAATGATATGAAATTCGAAAAACAACGCGTTACTTTGTGTTTAACCGAAAGAGTTGAAAGCAGCCACTACCAGTCGGCCTCAGGGGCATTTTGCCTGTTGCTAACATACTAGCGGCGTGTCGGCAACCGTAAACTTGGGCCAGAGCTGTTTCGGGAGGAAGATTTAGTTTATCTACATTTTCATAAGTTTTTTTAAGTCAACTTTAATTTACCATAAGTAACTTTTCATAAATAACAGTCAAGAATATGTTGTAGTATGTGACTAAATTATTTATATTCAGTGGATATTGCTAGATTTTCACTCATGGGCAATTTTATTTATGTTTGCGACACTAAGTGTATTGTTCGGATGGATTTCTTAACCGGAAATATTTGTTTGTAGACATATGTTATGTTAACATTTGTCCTCTCCATGTTAGTTGATAATTGTAAGAAGAAGATACAAAAGCATAACACACGTGCATGTAGACACATGTTGTCACACACAGACCACACACGCGCACGCAAGCATACACACACACACACACACACACATACACACACGCGCGCGCGCGCGCGCGCGCGTACGCACACGCACACGCACACTTACGTCCCTACATCAGCTATCTCGTCAATTATAGTCCTTCTAGTCTCCCTTGTAGTTTTTCTTTTTTTTCCCACTATAAGGGTTGACACCGGGGGGATCCTCTGATTGAGGATTCGTATAGGATTCTTTCTTTTTTTCCTTGTTGTTATGAGTGTTTTTTTCCCCTTGTTTGTTTTATTTCCTTCTCTACTTGGACTTGTCCATGTAATTTTCGATTTTCGGGACAAGGGGGGGGGGGGGGGGGGGGGTAAAAATGGAAGGACGAGCAGTATTTATTTAAAGTATACAATTTTTTGGTCTTTGTCGGTACATATTGTCATACTTACTCGGAACACGTCGACACACGCACTCACATTCATAAACAGCACACCAAACGGAATGAACGAGTCAATACACCACACACTAGGTCAGACAGAAACCCTGACATTTTTGTATCAAAAATGACACTAAACGTTCGCCACAAAATAATGTCCATTGTAATAGTTCACACACATAAAAATGTAAGAGAGAGAGGGAGAGAGAGAGAGAAGGGGAGGGAGACAGAGAGAGAGAATATGTTGGAAAAAAAGAAAGAAGATGAGCCGCCTCAAAAAAAAGAAAAAAAAAAAGAAAAGTGTATTGTTCGAGAACATTTTCTACTAAATATGTTGCATGATACTGCTCAACAAAAATAAGTTTTTAACCATAAATCTGATGGAAGAAATCTATTAAAAATACAATGAAGAACATACAGCCAAAATATTTCTACAAACAAATGCTTGGTGCAGTTCTTACCTAAGATTAATAGATTCAGTCTCTTAACTAAACAGCTTGATTTTGTGTGGGACAGAACAGTGTTGCTAGTATTCTAGCAGCGTGTCACGAAAAAGTTAACACACAAATGCTATTCGCTTAGGTGCAACTTCCGAAAATATTTTTTTTAAACATGTAAAGGCCGGGATCCAGAGGCCTGCTCGGACCCCGGCGTAGCACAGGGGCAGGTAACCCATTTGGAGGGTTCAAGGGACATCACCCACCCCACCACCACCACCCCTCCCGAAGCCGAAGCAAAAATTCAATTATGAAGGTATTATAGATAGCTCTCCTGCCATTCCAAGACTTAAGTTTACAGTTTTTATTTGAAAGCACAATTTTTCACAAACAAATGTTTATTTTTATGTGCTTGAAAAATTCAGTAAATAGTAAATACACATAGATTGTGGTTTTTTTGACGAATCAGAAAAAAAAGAGAACTTCCTTTTCAGGTAAAATTTAAAAAATAAAAAGAGAAACAGAAAAAAGTTGCAGCCACACTTGGTCTTCAGGGGGGATCATAAACAGGCCTACCTCCTTGCCCTTGCAGGACTTCATCTGGTCCTCGTCCACCAGGTCCACCCTCATGCCGGGGAAGGGGGGGGGGGGGGAGGGTCATAAAAACAGGCCTACCTCCTTGCCCTTGTAGGACTTCATCTCGTCCTCGTCCACCAGGTCCACCCTCATGGCAGGGAAGGGGGGGGGGGGGGGGGATCATAAACAGGCCTACCTCCTTGCCCTTGCAGGACTTCATCTGGTCCTCATCGATGAGGTCCACCCTCATGTCAGGGAAGGGGGGGGGGGTGATCATAAACAGGCCTACCTCCTTGCCCTTGCAGGACTTCATCTGGTCCTCGTCCACCAGGTCCACCCTCATGTCAGGGAAGGGAGGGGGGGGGGGGTGATCATAAACAGGCCTACCTCCTTGCCCTTGCAGGACTTCATCTGGTCCTCGTCCACCAGTTCCACCCTCATGTCGGGGAAGGTGGGGGGGGATCATAAACAGGCCTACCTCCTTGCCCTTGCAGGACTTCATCTGGTCCTCGTCCACCAGTTCCACCCTCATGTCAGGGAAGGGGGGGGGGGGTGATCATAAACAGGCCTACCTCCTTGCCCTTGCAGGACTTCATCTGGTCCTCGTCCACCAGTTCCACCCTCATGTCTGGGAAGGGGGGGGGGGGGGTGATCATAAACAGGCCTACCTCCTTGCCCTTGCAGGACTTCATCTGGTCCTCGTCCACCAGGTCCACCCTCATGTCAGGGAAGGGGGGGGGGTGATCATAAACAGGCCTACCTCCTTGCCCTTGCAGGACTTCATCTGGTCCTCGTCCACCAGGTCCACCCTCATGTCGGGGAAGGTGTGGCGGAATTTGGTGTAGATCTCCTCGTCCACCTTGGTCAGCTTCAGGACGCCGGGGTCCACCGAGCAGATCAGCTGCACACCACACACCGCTGGTCAACACCTTAACTCTTTCAACGCTAGCCATTCCTCAGCCAAAATTTACCATTAAACTTACCTGGGTAGAGAAAATATTTTGTCTGGGATATTGGGGATTCCTCTGTGACATGCATAAAATAGGGCATGTCCTTACCGTACAAAATTAAGAACATAAGGTCACCCTCATTTGATGCCTTTCAGTGACATGGGTGTCAACTCACTCAGGACTGGCCAATTTTTTTAATTATTAGGTACTTTATAGTCACAGATGCGTCTCTGTGAAATTCGGGTTGCTCCCACCTGGAGAGCGTGTCGCAGCCAGAGGCACGCCACACAATTTTTTATTTTTTTTGCATGCGATTTTTGTGTGACTGATGAGGAAGGAAAGGGGGAGGTGGGTGGGGGTGGGGGTGGGGGGGTAAATTGTTACCAAATGACAACTTTTTCGTTGCCACTGGGATTAACGCGTGCTAAGTGCATGGACACACGGGACCTCGGTTTATCGTCTCATCCGAAAGACTCCACGTTCAGACCATAAGGCCTAGTGCAGAGTGAGAGGAAAAAAATCCCCTGTACCCAGGTTCGAACTCGAGTTTACTTAACACAAGGCGAACGCGTTACCTCTGTGCCAGTCTACACCTCATTTGCTTCCCCTTGTTCCGTGGGCACTCTGCGTTTGAATAGGTTCGGAAACTATTCACCCAAAAAAAAGCTATAAAGAGATAGGCTTCGATATTTTCAGAAAAGATTAGCAACACCATGCACTAAACGATCGTAAAGTATCAGATTCCGCACCTTCGTCGTTTGTCTCCTATTGACAAAAATGGCTAACACATAGAAAGAAGGGAAATTTCACATTCCGATCTTTCACGCACATGCACGCACACGCACACACACACACACACACACACACACACCCTACAGCCAAACCTGAAAGTAAAGTCTGCAATGATTGGTTGATTTTAAGAGAGACAAGGTCAAAGCAAACTGAAAGTAGGTTATGACATCGCACAGTAGCTTTTCTCAGCTCCTTTCAGTTCATGCCTTTTGTTAACACTCATCACCAGCATAAACCAATTTAAAGTGTTTTATCCATTAGGCTTACATTGTTTTATGGTGGCATAACACTTGTAAGGTCTTTTCCTATCCCTAACCAAAATCAATGATAAGAATATTTGCCTCTGTTAAAAGAAATAACTTGAAACAAATAGCTCTCTGTGGAAAACTGAAAGGAGCTAGAATGAGGGTAATTCGTGTACTGTGGTTGCGCTTGAAAGCTGGTTACAAGGCAGAAATCAAAATCTCTTGGAAACTCTCATGAGCCGGATCCGACTCATTCGTCCTAAATGGTTGGGCAAGCCATGAGCAGGATCCGGCTCATTCTAGCACCATGGGCGAATACATTTGTCCAAGACATCACTCTTCACTCCTACCAAATGCAAAGGCATTCACTGCCAAGCACCCTGCCATGTGTTTGTCTACTTTCAGAGCTAATGATGTCAGTGATTTTTTTTCCATTTAAGCAACACACATGATGCGTACTCGAATAAAATAAGTTACCCTCATCTTGTCAGGTGAGATGCAACAGAAAAACCAAAGAATGTGAAAACATACATGGCACTAGAAAAGCTAAAACGGTGTGTGCGTGTGTGCTCGTGTGTTGTGCGTGCGTGCATGCGCATGCGAGCATGTGTGTATGCGTCTGTGTGCGTGTGTGTGCGCGCGTCTATAGTTTGTCGGTGAGTACCTTCCGACATTCAACTGACAAGCTATCATGTCATGTCCCACAATTCACCTAAAAGTTTGCAGACTCTCCTTAGTACCAGCGTTGCACCAAGGTTGGAAAAGACATTATAGGACAAACTGTCCTGAAACATGAAAATCAACGGGACCAAAAAAACACGTCCCAGGTGGCTCTTGATTAAAACAATAGAATAAAGTCCGCCAGTGTCCAATTTTGATACCTACACTTGTCCTGACAGGGGGCCAACCCAATAAGACATTTTCAGTTTTAATAATATGTACACTGGGGTGTGCATTTTCCTCTGAAAATATTTTGGTGAGTTCGAAAGATGTCTCTTGGTGTGTTCTAGGGATAAAAAGCCCTTTGTGGTGATCAGGGGGCAAAAGTTTCCTCTTTAAGAGGGATATAATTATATAAAACTTCAAAAATATGTAAAAGAGTGTCTCCTCAAGCTTAAACCCCTCTCAGAGTCTGATATTTGTTTTTCTTCCATTCACTTTTCTCTGACAATTACCATGCCTGTAGGACTATTGTCATATGACTGGGGCCTCGGAACATCACTCATTCACTGCCTTACCCCTCATTCACTGCCTTACCCTGAAGTAGACGTCGGCATGCTCCCCAGCTTTGAGGGCCCACCGGTACTCCACATCAGTCTGCAAGCAAAGCACAGCGGCCCGTTATTCCCATCAATTTGAAATCTTAAGACAGTGACACAAATGAATGGATGAAATTGAACAAAGGAGGAGAACTCGATCAAATTAACTCCCCTCCACCACAGTTGATTACGATACCAGCCATCTAGATAATAGATAATATTATAACTATCAATAATAATTACAGAGAGTTCTCCTCCTTTGTTCAATTTCGCTATCTCCTCTCTTAGCCTCACTATTTCAAACACACACACACAAAAAGTATCGAAAAGTGACGGGACAAACTGTCCTGAGATCAGAGAAATCAACAGGACAATGTCCTGGCTCTCGCAGAAATCAATAAGACAAAGCGTTTGCATCAGACATTTGTCCTGACAGGGGATTTATAAAAAATTAAAAAATAACACAATAGGACATTTTCATACATTTAATAGGTCAATGGCCTATGACTGGGGCCTCGGGACATCACTGAACATGTGACGCTTGAGTCATGCATGCGTGCGCACACGCACACACACACACACAGTGACACACACTTATATGTTGATTGTACTGCATATTTTTCATCTTATAATGTTGCTTTTGTAAAGCATATCGAGCATACTACTGTATGGATTTTAGCGCAATATGAAATAAATTATTATTATTATTTTATGTACCGGTACACAAACACACATGTTGTAGTACTAGTTGTACACATGGGTAAATTACAAATCCTTATAAAAAAAAATACATGTACTTACTGAGTTACCAAGGTTTTCACTCTTCAGTGTTGACTTCACATTCTGCATGTCCTGGGAACCCTGAGAAACAGCGGTAAACATATTAATTAGTATTATTAATTTTTGCTTAAATTCCCGAATGATCAAAGTTGAAAAATGTCTGTTTCCATCTTTCAATAAGGTTTCACTAACTCTTCTGCTAGAAGTTCCAGCACCATGGCCGAATACATTCGCCCAAGAGTCTCCTGTTCTTCATTTACCACTATTTTGATCTATGGCCCCCTAACCCTATCTTGAATTTAGAATTTCATGTTATTGAGCTCCCTCTTGAATGATACCAAGGAGGGAGCCTCAGCTGCTGAAGCTGGAAGGGAGTTCCACACAGGGATGACCCTGGGGAAAAAACTGTGCTTGAATGTGTTTGTCCTAGTCGATATTTGTTGGAATTTGAGGGCAATGGTTTGATCTGGTATGAGCGTTTCCAGGAAGAAGGCATTGTTCCGCCGGGATTTCAACAAGGGCGTTCACGATCTTGTACATCATGATGGTCTGATGTTGAGTTCGCCTTGATTCTAGAGATTTCCATCGTAAATCGTTGACCATAGCTGTAACGCTGCTGGTGTAGTCATAGCAGCCGGTCACGTATCTTGCTGCTCTTCGCTGCACAGCTTCGATTTTTCTTGTCAGCTCTTTGGTGTGATGATTCCAGACTGTAGAGCATCAGGTTTCTTTGAAGAAATCCCACCATGCTGTGCGTCTTCTTTGAGATCTTGTTTATGTGGGCTTTCCAGTTTAGATCATTAGATATCTCCACTCCAGACGGACGTCTTGGTGATGGATTTCTCCAAGGCGTTCGACAAAGTGAGCCACTCCCTCCTGGTCCACAAGCTCAATCACTATGGCATCAAGGGGCAGATCAACTCCTGACGCTGCAAACTGTGGAGGAAGCTAAATACCTGGGTGTCACAATTTCAAAAGATCTTTCCTGGAACACACACATCACCAACATAACAAGCAAGGCCAACAAAACCCTCGGCTTTCTCCGCAGAAACATGAAAGTAGGCTCTGTAGCTATTAAGGAAACAGCCTACAAGGCTCTTGTAAGACCTACCCTGGAGTACGCTGCACCTGTCTGGGATCCACACACGGCCAAGAACAACGGCAAAATTGAGAGGGTCCAACGCCGCGCAGAATGCTGGGTTGTCAATCGTCATTGTCAGACATCCAGCGTCGACAACATGATGTCCCAGCTGCAGTGGCCCCCGCTCAAGGACAGACGGCGATCTGCAAGGCTGGCCACCTTCTTCAAGTTTCATCAGGGAGAGGTGGCCATCAACACTCCTCATAGGCCTGTCCCCCATCCACCAACCCGACAGTCAAGACAAATGCATGCCGCAGCCTACCTACTACCATCGTGCAAGACAAACTACCGGAAGTTTTCATTCTTTCCGAGGGCTGTGGCAGAATGGAACTGTCTTCCATCTGAGGCAACATCAGCCTCAGTGGAAGAATTCAAAGCCCGGATCTAACCCCTCCTCCTCCTCCCTCCCCCCCCCCTCCCCCAGTCCCAAACCAAACCCATCCTTCCCTGCTCCCCCCCTCCCCAATCGCTCGCCCCCCCCCCGCCCCGCCTCCCTTCCTTGTCCCCGTGTAGCTGACCATCTGGGCAGCCAGTCATATTTGGATTCAATATTTATAGAAGCCCCCTATGGCTCCCACCCACCTGCGTGCGCATCTCAACCCTTCCAACGAAACGAAAGTGTCGCCATCTTACTATATTCTTAGTCAGATTTGTGTGTAAACAGGATGGAAGTTCAGTTTAACGTCGCGTATCGGCTTTCGCCATGTACGACGGGCTGAACAAACCAACCAGGGTATAAACAAAAATTTATGTTCCTGAATCACTGTCTTAGCCAAAACTGGCAAAAGGCCGAGAAGCGATCAGAATTTAAACGTGTAAACAGCATCGATCGGGCATTTTTCAAACAAAGTTACTGACTAAGATGGTGGTCTCCCATACTATGGAGCGCTCCTTGTGGCCGGATATGACGACACCTGGGTACAAGCCATTGTGATAGCATCAAAATCTTCAAAATGTTGAAGTGTGATGCTTAATTGAAAGAAGAAGATACTTGGTGCTGGTAGTTTTCTCTAAGCAGTGGCCTTTTAGATGGTAGTCAAAGGTCACTGGCTTGCGGGATCTGGGGCAAGTTAGGGTGGTGCACTTCTTTGGATGGAACTCCATGCCCCATCGTTTCTCCCAAGCAGCTAGGGTGTTCAGATCTTCTAGGAGTTGGAGTATTTGACAATCTATTAATAGCGACGTGAATAAAAAAAAAATGTAAGCAATTCTCAGAGTAATTGCTATGAAATGAGATAAAAATAGTTAACTTGCTGTAAAAATGCGTTTTCTGTCAATAACTGGTGTGATTTATCGAAACATTGGTCTATTTCTTCATACAATGCCGATACAAGCCTGAAGAGACATTTTTGTTGCAAATTCCTTCCAAGAATCAAAATGATTGAAAGTTCCACAAAACTCAATTCATTTACAGAAAAATAAGCATTCAATTTCAAAAGTCGAGTACTGCCTGTAGAAACTATGCATATGAAAAAATACTCTCAAATATTTTGGTTTTCACGATACTGGTATTTGAATCGAACAGAAACTATTTTCGCTTCAGTAATGGCGTCTTCCCATGACGTCATCTCGTGAGACAGGCTCGCGCAGTAGCACTAGCAGACATTTTTGTTCCCAACGATTTTCAAAAAGTTTAAAACCACAACAAATTATTGTGTGCAACATCGTAAGCTTAAATTTATGGCGTCGAAGCAAACATTAGTGATTTCCTAATAAAGTTGGTGGTGTGGAGCAAAGTATTGTTAGATTCAGCGTTTGACGATCGTTTCCACTTCGCAAGGGAAGCCACTCCTTTTGTTAGTAAACAGGCAAAATGTCGCCAATTCGGTAAGCTTAATACGGGGGATTTAGGAAAAATTTGGCACGGTACAACTGTTTTTAAACCTTTGAGAACATCACTAGAAGGCTTCATCTAGTATCCGGCACTCTTAATTAGCGTGAGGTGGCCTTAATTAGCGAGCGGACAACTGATTATCATTCTGTCAACGCTTTTCAACTTGGTAAATCTCCGCACCGCCGATCAGAGTGATCTGTCTGAAAGATGAAAATTTCAACTTGAAAGCGAGGATGCTGAATCCTCTGTAAACCCGTTACGACTTCTTTTATGGTAAAAATAATGCAGCGACTAGAATAAATTATTCTTTTTCCATTTTGGCCCATTTGCAAACTCCAATAGTTTATTATTTTTTGATTCGCTTAAATTTAAAGAAAGGGACGTAACTCTGTGTGAGACTGGCACAAATACGATCGTCGCTACTATTATTATTAAATCTAAGAATCTTCTTTGTGCTGGATCTCTCTGTACACAAAACATTGTTATCTTACCAATTCATTTGATGCCATTGTCAGTCTGACTTGATGGTCCTCACTTCTATTCTGTGACTAGTGTGAGACGTCCGGAGAAATTCTTCTTTCTTGTCTACCCCTCTCACGTGCGTCTGTACATGTTGTTTGGACTCGGGAAAACAGAAAATGGGAGTAGTTTCCCTTGACAAAGAAAAAATGCGTCTATTGACTCTAAACTTGCAAAAGTCCCAGAATGTACACATAAACAGGCCTACGTTAACAAGGTAGGTAGATAGGTAGGTGGTGTAGGGCTATGTATAGGCCTCTCGGCCCTTTTTACGCCCCTTCTCAATGAATTTGACGTGACATATTAATTAGGGTAAAGGTAAAGATGTGCCACCCCCCCATGCATTTCTCGGTTAATTCTATTTTTCCGTTTTTGCCTTTCTTACCATACATAAAGCTGTATTTTAGGAACATTTTTAGCTAATTACCTTTTTGGAATACTAACCCTAACCCTGAAACCCTAACCCTAACCCTACCCCTAAACCTAACCCTACCCCCCACTATGTACTGCAGTACACCGCGATTTGTCACAGTTGTGGTTCGTTGCGTTTTTCCGTCTTATACCGTGGGGGGTAGGGTTAGGGTTAGGGCTAGGGTTAGGGTTAGGGTTAGTATTCCAAAAAGGTTATTAGCTAAAAATGTTCCTAAAATACAGCTTTATGTATGGTAAGAAAGGCAATAACGGAAAAATACAATTAACCGAGATAGGTAGGGGGGGAGGGGGTGGCACATCTTGACCATTCCACATATGAACAACACTGTTAGCAAAAAAATGTTTTGCGGGCAGTATTGGATCTGTTAAGAAACAACTTAGGAAATTTATATCGTTTTTTCTAACAGAGTTGCTTCAAATTATAAAAAAAAAAAAACTGGTGTCAGGGACTATGAGGACTGTAACTATGCCTAAAGAGCTGATTTGAACTGTCAGTGCTCAGTAGAGAAGTTGCCATCCCATTTTGCTCTGGTGCCAGAATGGTTTCTCCAGGGGAATCTGAAAAATCAACGTTGTCTACACAGCTTATGAAATATGCACAATTTTGCTGAGTCAAACACGTTAACACAGGTATGTTTTTGGCCTGAGTAGTATGTTTCATTTTCTTTTGTTTCTTTCTTTCTTCTTTCTTTCTTTCTTTCTTTTCTTTCTTTCTTTTCTTTTTCTTTCTTTTTTTTTTTTCTTTTCTTTCTTTCTTTTCTTTCTTTCTTTCTTTCTTTTCTTTTATCTCTAGGCCTATAATATTTTTTCCTCATGTAGTATGAGGATAAGAAAGTAGTCTTGTGTCTGGACTGTGTTTCTGTCTTTCTTTCTAGACCAATGTTTATTTATTTCCTTCGGGGTTTTTTCTTTTCTTTCATTACCGGCTGGTCGGTATTGTTTTGGGGTCTGTCTGTCTGTCTGTTTGTTTGTCTGTCTGTCCTTCGAGTTGTGCAAAAACTACTGGACGGATCTCAACAATAATTAGTAGGAAGATGGCGCATGCAATGCGTGAGCGCGAGTGCGAATATGAAGTTAATCGGCTTTGTCATATTTGTGTTTTAGTCATTATTGTGTGTTTAATGGAAACCAAAGAGAGGGCAGCTAGCTAGGCCACGCCCAAAGTGTCAGTCAAGTTAGGTCACGTGATGAATTAGTCATACTTTCACAGGACCGTGACCTGTGCCTCTGCCTAGCCCCATTGTCTAAGTGCTGATTGCGTCACTCACACACAACCTGACTTATTATTACAGCTTTCCAGTCTGATTTTGATGTTCTTTAAAAAACAAAATTTATGAAGATTAATTAAGCACAACCAAAAGCGCTTTTTGTGAATGTACATGAATTATAAAGAGCACAAAATTACCTTTAATTTTACACCAAAAATGTTATATTTTATTTATTTGTTTAATTATCTCACAGCAGCCCATTAATAATCAGTTTTATTTCCAAGTGTGATTTTGTTCCTATAAAAAGATTCAAAGAAGATTTAGCATAATAAAAATCGCTTTCTACGAAACATAAGCCTCCCCCTCATTCATTTCACTATATCCTCTCTCTCTTTAGCCTCACTATTTCATATTTGCTTAACCCAACTTCCATTGAGGCGTACCAGTTTGTTCTGTGTTGTGTGTAGAGAAGAAAAAAATCATCTGCAATATTGGACATTCCTCTATGACATGTATAACATTAGGTCTATCCTTACCTCCCAAAATTAAGAAAATAGGGTCTTTGGATATAGCCGGCCTTGATTTGATGTCGTTCAGTGGCATGGATTCAGTGCACCATTGTGGTGCATACATGCGACATTGGCGGTGAAAGGGTTAAGTATAACATTATTCAAGACTAGAAGGCTAAGCCATTCTTGAATGTATGTTGATTTGTTTGTGAGCAACTCGCTACCACTGTTCTCTTTCTCTTTGCAGACTATCTTGATAATTCAAAGCATCCGGGGATTTCAGTTCCTGGTATTGCAGTAGCCTACCTCCAGGATCGTCCCACTATCTTTATGTTTTTTTAACGTCCCATATTATGTGCCTGCTCCAATTAAACGGACATACTTCTTTTTCCCTTCTATTTTAGGGCCCAAATAAACACAAAATCAGCAAACAGCACAGTAAACCTATATAGTTTCCTCTGCCAAAGTCAACACAAAATCAGCAAACAGCACAGTAAACCTATGCAGTTTCCTCTGCCAAAGTCCACACAAAATCAGCAAACAGCACAGTAAACCTATACAGTTTCCTCTGCCAAAGTCAACACAAAATCAGCAAACAGCAC
>CM065704.1:5539592-5547656 GCA_017654935.2 Phymorhynchus buccinoides
TCGACTCTAGGGAGTCTCAATCAGCTCGGCACTGGATGGGGTCTTAGCCTACCAAGGATGGAACTACTCTCACCTCAACAAGAAGATTGTTCCACATAGCAAGTACAAATTATCTTCCTTTCCTTTTCCTCCTCCCTCCCTGGGATCTTTATATATCTATCCTTGGAACATAAAGTTTAAGTTTTCAAAGTGGTTTTTTTCTCTCTGACCTCCCTCATTTTTCCTACTTTCTCTTTTTTTTCATTCGTCGAATCCGTCTCTCTCTAAGTTCTCTCTCTCTTCTCTCTCCTCCCCTTTCTCTCTCTCTCTCTCTCTATCTCCCCCCCTCTCTCATCTCCTCTCTCCTCTCTCTCTCTCTCAAGTCTCTCCTCTCCCACCCTTCTCCTCTCTCTCTCTCTCTCTCTCTCTCTCATCCGCTCTCCCTCTCTCTCTCTCTCTCCTCTCTCTCTCTCGCTTAAATCGAGTCTCTCTCTCAGTCGCTTAGATAAACTGTCCTTCCGCTTCTCTCCCTCAGCATAAGCAACGGAAAAATAAAACGCATAAGTCAGGTGCATAAAAAATGCCACGGCTGCTGTATGTGTGTGTTGGTGTGTGTGTGTGTGGGGTGTGTGTGTTGTGTTGTGTGTGTGTGTTTGTGTGTGTAGTGGTGTGTGTGTGGTGGTGTGTGTGTCGTGCGTTCATGTGCGTGCGTGTGCGGTGTGTGTTGTTGTTGTTCTTTAATTTAACGTATGTTTCACTTAGAAATGATATTAGAAATGAAAGTGTGTGTGTGAGTGTTGTAGTGCGCGTGGGAATGTGCATGTGTATCTGTGTGTGCTTAAAGTGCATATTTATAAGTAACATTAGGGGATGTATGCTTAGCTAAAACAGTTTTAAAAAACAAAACAAAAACAAACAAAAAACCCATCATAATAATAATAATAATAAAATAAAATAAAAACTCCAGAATTGAAACTATTATAAAATAAAAAAAATGCAAAACATCTATAAACAAAAACCCCAACAGCAATCATAGAAACGAGGCCAAATGGACTTAACATTAAAGTTTGAACAAAATTCAAAAGAGATACAACATCTTGGAATATACATTTGGATTAATCTTTTCTGAATTCTGAAAGGGCCGATTTTCAAAATAAGGGCAATAATATAGAATGTGTGTTGTTTTACAATTATCAATAGCACCGCATACACATTGACTGATTTTTTTTATGAATTTAGTTTTAAAAGCTTTTAGCTTAAGTCTATAAAGTAGTGAAGCAAACTTTTTTAAAAGACGGTGTCCTTGGATGTTTGTTTACATTTCTATTAAGAAATACATAATTTACTAAGGAATCTCTTTTCTGAGACTTCCATGATCGGGAGTTTAAACAACACTTTATGGAAGATTCAGGTTTATGTATTTTGTGAAGCATAGATTCTTTGTAGATTTTATCAAAATGTTCAAAAAGAAGCTCTTTGTAAGAGAGAATAGCCTTCTTGCAAACTCCAGGGAATGTGAATATCCGTGGAAATTAGCAGATTTGTTTGCCCCTGCCCGAGCAGTACGATCAGCCCATTCATTTCCAGAAATCGAACAATGAGATGGGATCCAACAAAAGTCAACTGTGATGCCTCTTAATATAAGAATATGGATAAGTATTCTAATTTCTGTAATGATTTCAGCCCTGGTTTTTGGACTTGTTTGATTCTAAAGCTTGAAGAACAGATTTAGTAATCTACACAAAAAAAGAACACCGTAGAAGTTAAATGGAACATCTATAACATACTGAATAGCCATTAAAATTGCTACTAAATTCAGCTGTGAAAATGGAGAAGTCTTTACCAAGATAAAAAGATTTTTCGATTTTTAAAGTGGGAATGACAAATCCACAGCCTGCATTATTGTCTAGTAAAGAACCGTCAGTAAAAAATTTTGAAATGATTGGGATAGCAATTGTTGATATGAGATTTAGCCTCACAAGCAAGAATGTTAATGTTATCATTTTTGGATATAGTTGTGTAGTTATAATCAAATTTTGCCTTGCAAAGCTCCCAGTTTGGAATGGGACTTACTGGAAAAAGCACAGCCAACTTCTTTTGATTTACACATGATTTTGTCAACAGTTTAGAAGAAAATGTTAATATAGTTTTATTAGAACGAATGCGTTTAGCACGTTTAGGAAAATGGATGTCAGACCTTATACCGTGAGCTCTCCCTCCGTTTGATTTGAATTTTGAACTGTAGAGCATCTTAAAATGTATTTAGCACACGCTAATTTGCGATAATCTTCAAGAGGTAAAACACCTGCTTCATGGTAAGTTCCTAAGATCGAACCATGAAAAGGAACGCCAAGGGCTAATCTAAATGCCTTACAATCTATGCTTTGAAGTTTTTTTCAGTAAGTATTTGGGGGCATTAAAAAAGACCTCTTGTGCATATGATAATTTAGATCTAACTAATGCGGAAGACAAATGAATTAAGGTTTGTGTGTCTTGGCCCCAACTTTGTTTACTAATTACTTTAAGAAGATTAAGTGATTTTCTTGCTTGATTTACAGCATGTTCCAAATGTAGATTCCAAGAAAGCTTAGATGTAATATATATACTCCAAGAAATTTAATATCTGTAGCATAATTTAGTGTTATGTTATTTACTTTAAAGGGGAGAGCATTATGAACAGATCCTCCTGCATCAAATAGCATCATATGAGATTTTTCAGGAGAAAGACATAAACCGTTTTCATACATAAAATTAGCTATGTTATCCAGATCTTTTTGATATATTCTTCTAATATAGTTTAAAGACCTTTTTGATGTTTTGTTTTTCAAAGTAGCATTCATCCAAAAACAAATATCGTCTGCGTATTGAATTAAGTTACTATTTTTTGGAAATATATTTTGGTAGATCATGAGTTAAGATGTTAAAAAGGAGAGGCGCAATTACAGAGCCTTGAGGGATATCCCATGTCAAGGAGCCTTTTTGAGGAATATGTATTACCAATTCTTGTTTGTATACTTCTGTTGGCCAGAAATGTTTTAATATAGCTATAGATATGACCAGAGAGACCAATAGTTTTTAGCTTATATAGTAGTCGTTCATGCCAAACCTGATCATACGCTTTGTTAATATAGAAAAAAAAAAAATGTGGCGAGAACATTTTGTCTTCTAGCAAATTGACGTTTAACTTGCGTTGTTAGCTTTAACTAAGTGGTCAATAGTTGATCTACCTTTCCTAAGACCAGGCCTGATTAACAGGAATAATACCACGTTTTTCACAGTAGTATGACGCTCTATTTAAGACAATTATCTCCATTAATTTGCAAACATGAGATGTGAGCGCTATGGGTCTATAACTATTTACATTATGCATTGGTTTACCTTGCTTTAAAATAAGAACAATAATTGAATATCTCCATATAGATTGCGTGTGTGTGTGTGTGTGTGTGTGCTGTGTGTGGTGTTGTGTGTGTTGTGTGTGTGTGTATGTGTGGTGTGGTGTGTGTGTGTGTGTGTGTGTGTGTGTGTGTGTGTGTATGTGCACCATGCGATGGGCGTGTGCGTGTGCGTGCGTGTGCGTGCGATGTGCGTGTGCGTGTGTGTGTGCGTGTTGCGTGTGTAGGGCGTGTGTGTGTGTGTGTGTGCGCGTGCTCGTGCTCGTGCGCGTTGCGTGTGTGTGGTAGTGTGTGTGTGTGTGTGTCTGTGTCTGTGTATGTGTGTAGCGCACGTGCATGCGTAGGTATGCGTTTCTTCTACACCTACCACCCAGTTTGACCAAATAGGAACAACATCCACGTTCTTGGAATTTCAGCCAGTTACTGCCTTTGAATTGAAGAAGATCATTCTAAAAGCTAAACCCACTTCCTGTCCTCTTGACCCTATGCCGACGCCACTTTTCATAGAATATATTGATGAACTACTCCCTACTCTCACCCATATTGTCAACAACTCTCTAACATCTGGCTCCTTTCCATCTGTGTTCAAAACTGCCATTGTCAAACCACTTCTAAAGAAATCATCCCTTGACCCAAACACTCTCAAGAACTATAGGCCTATATCCAACCTCTCTTTCATATCAAAAATCATTGAGACATTAGTTCCTTCATCAACTCCTAGGCTATCTCAATGAACATCAACTCATCAGTCGTTCACAATCAGCGTACAGGCCATTTCACAGTACTGAAACTGCACTGTTGAAGGTAACTAATGACATTCTCTTAGCTCTTGACTCTGGTGACGCATCTATATTAACTCTTTTGGATCTTTCAGCTGCTTTTGATACTATTGACCACCATACACTCCTTAAGAGGCTTCAAATCACCTATGGAATATCAAGCACTGCTCTGTCATGGTTCTCGTCTTACCTTTCTGGTCGAAACTCAGTCTGTCTCCATCAATGACTCATCTTCTGCAATGGTTGGCCTCACATGTGGTGTTCCTCAAGGCTCAGTACTTGGACCAGTCCTCTTCATTATGTATACTAAACCTCTGTCCGAGTTGATCACTTCTCATTCAGTTGATTCTCAGTCTTTTGCTGATGATACACAACTCCACAAGCCTGTATCCCCATCTACCATTCTTCCTTCTATATCTTCACTTGAATTCTGCATTCGCAACATCAAATCATGGATGCTACAAAACAAACTGAAGCTGAATGACGACAAAATGGAGGCCTTGTTCATCCACTCTCCATCTAGAAAACTTTCGTACCCAAAGCCTGATTCCATCTCTGTCTGTGACACTCAAATACCTTTTTCTCCTTCTGCTAGAAATCTTGGCTTCCACATCTCTCAAGATATGAGTGTTGACTCACAAGTTCAAACTATCTGTCGGTCAGCATACTGTGAGCTGCGTCGCATTGGTACGATTCGCCATCTCCTGTCTATAGATACTACTAAAATACTAGTCTGCGCTTTTGTTCTCTCTAAATTAGATTATTGTAATTCACTCTTGTATGGCTGCCCCCAACACCTCATTGACAAGCTTCAAAAAGTCCAGAACTCTGCTGCCAGACTTGTCCCTCAAGGTCTCTAAGTATCATCATGTTTCAACCACTCCTGATATCCCTCCATTGGCTCCCCATCAAAGCACGTATTGACTACAAAATTTCCACTCTATGTCATTCTTATTTCTCTGGAAATGCCCCTAGCTACATTTCTGACATGCTTTCTGTCTATACTCCATCAAGGCAATTGCGGTCATCTTCAGATTCCAAAATTCTCTGTGTTCCTAGTACACGAAAAAAAATGTTTGGTGAGCGCTCCTTTTCGCGCTTTTCGGCCCCATCAGTTTGGAACTCCTTACCACGCGAAATTCGCCATATCCAGTCCTTGCAATGTTTCAAATCAGCTCTCAAGACCCACCTATTCAAGCTACATCACAACCTTTATGCCACATTACTTCTGGACTCTATTCTCACACACACCCTCGCCTCCCCCCATCCCCCCCCATATTAGTTTCACGTGTGTGTTGACTGCAATGTCTACGTCACTCTTTGTTGCGATCTAGATCGCGAGAGAGCAGAGAGGAGAGAGGAGACTAGAGAGAGAGAAAGATGAGAGAGAGAGGGAGAGGGAGAGAGAGAGAGAGAGAGAGAGAGAGAGAGAGAGAGAGAGTAGAGAGAGAAGAGAGAGAGAGAGAGTTGAGAGAGATTCAACACTGAGTGTGTGTGTGTGTTGATGCTTGGTTAAACTGATTGTATTTGTATTGTGTTTTTGGGTGGTGTGAGTGGTGGTGATGGTAACGGTGTGTGTGTGTGTGTGTGTGTGTGTGTGTCGTGTGTGTGCGTGTGTGTGTGTGTGTGTGTATGCGTGTATGCGTGTGTGTGTGTGCTGTGTGTGTGTGGTGTATGTGTATGCCTATTTGCATGTGCGTGAGCGATTATTTGTTTTGTTGTTGAATTTCTTGCTTTTAATTTTTGTTGTTGTTAAGCGCATAGAGCTCCACATTTGGTGGAGGAATGCGCTATATAAATGATTCACTATTATTATTATTATTATTATTATTATTATTATTATTATTATTTGATGTGTCTCTATGTGTTTTTCCGTGAGTGAGATGTGTGTGATGTGGTGTGATTGTGTGGGTGTGGCCTGGTGTGTGTTGTGTGTGTGTGTGTGTGTGTGTGTGTGTGTGTGTGTGTGTACATGCATGTGTAATGAGGCCGATAGGCGTCGTAGTTTGTGAGCGTCGTGCTGCAGTCTTGGGTCCGCGCGCGGTGTTCCGTGTACGTGTGTGATTTGCCGGCGCATCTGCAGCGCGGCGCAAATGCATGTATTCTCTTGTGCCAGTGTGTGCGTTGCGCCCTTGGTATTGTTTTCCTGCATATCCTGTCAATCTTGCAGCGAGCTATGTAATGTCCCTCATCCTGATGTGTTTGTGTGTGTGTGTTGTGTGTGTGTGTTGTGCGTGTGTGCAAATAGTGTGCGTGTGCTTGTGCCGTGTGCGTGCGTGCGCGTGTGTGTGCGTGTGCGTGTGTGTTCATGTGTGTCGTGTTTGTGTGCGTGTGCGCGTGCGTGTGTGTGTAGTGTGTGGTTTGTGTGTGTGTGCGCTGGTCGTGGGGGTGGGCGGGGGCGGAAGTGTGTACTGTGCGTATGTGTGCGTGCGCTCTTGTGCTGTTTTCCTCATTCCTGGCAGTCCATAGGATGAGCTACCAGTGCCCCTCAGGCTTTTGCTACTTGCCACTGGTATGATGGTTAGCGCACCAGCTGCTAGTCTGAAGCTTTTTCTGTTACTATCCTTGATCCAACTGTCCTGCATAGCTTCACCATCTGATGGTGATCGGCCGCGTCTACACACTGTGGAATTCTGCATTTTCTTAGATCATCCCGTATCTATAGGGACGATCCTCACTGGCAGATCTAGGATCGCTTCCAACGATTTAGGCGGTCCACCATGCACACCTACTACTCATCTTCCCTCACTCCTCTGTCTTCCATCGTCATCCGTATCATCCCTCTCATGTCTCTCTGCCTCTCTCTCTCATAGTCCTCCTCTCTCTCGTCTCTCTCTCCATCTCATCCTCTCTCACGCTCTCTCTGATCTTCTCCGTATATTCTCTCATAACATCTGTCTCTCCTCTCTCTCTCTCTCGGTCTAAACTCGATCCATTCCCCTTCATGACCTGCTTTGTATACCTTGTCTGCCTGTGAAGTTTCTTGTTCTCTCGATCTCTTATCTGTCTCGTCAGACATCTTTCTCTCATCGTGCCTGGTCATTCTCCACTCATTACCCTCACTCTCGCTCTCTTCATCACTGTGATCATCTCGATGCCTACTGCAGGCCGATCCATGCAAACTGTTTGAGATCCTTCCTCAGATCCAAACATCTCTCCCTCTTGACCCTCAACTGCTCAATAAAAACCCTCATCTGTGAACGGAGAAAACTGTCCACTCTCCGCGTCTCCCTTCTCTCTGATCTCTCGTTTTCCATCTCTCCTTTCAGCAATACTGCTCTGCATCAGCGCTTCATAAACGTGCAAAGGTCTTCCCCTCAAACCCCTGTTTCTTGATCTCCGCCTCTCAAGACAATCTGAGAAATGTCTTCGTGTCAGGTCCGCAGTTTTGTTCTCTGAGGATAAAATAAGGGGAGAATAAAACCGAAATCATGAGCCGCCATGTGTATTGTCTTTCTTCGTTCACAAACGCCCACGCATTCGACTCTCCACTGCACAGCTTGTACACTCACACTACACGTACTGCACGCGCGATGCACTCACGCACGACTCTCTTTTACCGTCTCGTGCTTCCATGCTCCCTCATCACTAGCCCATGTCACGCATCTGACACACACCACCACAGAGACTCACACCACAGACGCACACAACACACATACAACTCCTCTCTTTCTCTCTCTCTCCCTCTCATCTCTCTCTGTCTCTCTCTCACACACACACACCCACACACCACACAAGCACACACACCACACACACAACAACACACACACCCTACACCTACACACACCACACACCACACACACAACACACCACACAAACACACACACACACACACACGACACACACACACACCTCCGCGGGTTCTAAACCTTATGTATTCACCGACACTGTTGAACTTTTGTGTGTCCAGGTCA
>CM065704.1:5548156-5550656 GCA_017654935.2 Phymorhynchus buccinoides
TTTATTTCGATATTTTCGTTTACCACAGGGCTGTGTGTAAAAAAAAGTATGTATACTTATCTCATTACCCTGTATAAATAAAATTTCGTTCGTTCGTTCGTTCGTTTCCCACACGTACAGGCACGTATACATACATACACGTACACGCAGACACACACACACACACACACACACACACATACACACACACAACACACATACACACACACACACACACACACACACACACACACACACACACACACACACACACACACACACACACACACACACACACCACACACACACACACACACATTATATTCCTTAAGTGAACATTTAACATTTTAATTAGGTGGGGGGGTGGAGGGAGTTATGATTAAGCCTGTATAGCTATCCTGTTACTTACTTTAACAGGCACACACATGCATGCTTACTTACACGCCAGCGAAAAACACATTTGTACACTCTCTCTTTCACATCACGCGCGTACACAACCCTGCGTGCCCAGACACACAAACACGCGAACACACACATACAGGCACACACATCTAACATACAAACACCAATATACACACTCTCAAATGCATGTACAAACACACAAAACACACATGCACGGGTGTGTATTTGTGTCATTGATAAATACATTATTGTACGCTATTATTCATTCACACTCACCCCCGACACACACACACGCACACTATGATCACCTTATCATTCTCTATTACTCGCTCATTGTTTGTAAACACGCACGCGTTTTGTATGTGTCTGTGCTCATATTTCTCTCTGCCTCTGTCTGTCTGGCTGCCAGCATGTTTGCCTGCCTGCCTGCCTGTCTGCCAGTGTCTGTCTGTGTGTCTGTCTCTCTCTCTCTCTCTCTCTCTCTCTCTCTCTCTCTCTCTCTCTCTCTCTCTCTCTCTCTCTCTCTCTCTCTCTCTCTCTCTCTCTCTCTCTCTCTCTCTTCCCGAGTGTCTCTCTCTTGTTGTATTTTCTGATTGGCCTGGATTAAAATAAAGTTATTTGTTTCGTTACGCTGTATGTCACAACCATATATGTTTGAGTGTGTGCGTGCTTTTAACCTCATTTGATTGCGTGCGAGCGCGCGCGCACACACAAACACACACCCGCACGCACGCACACACACGGAAATACATAATGCAAAACGATATATACGCACAAGCCCTCGCTCGCCCGCACCAATACCACAGTACACACAAACCTTGCCCCTCCCCCCCCCCCCCCCTTCCAACACGCACACAGATGCCCTAGTATATATTTATAACAACAGATTATTTTTAAATCGGTCTCATCAGTCTAGTGTCTGTCTCTCCCATTTCGCACACGTGGGAACATTTGTGCGTGTGTGTGTGTGTGCCTGCCTGCGTGCCTGCGCACGCGCGCGCGCGTGTGTGTTGTGTGTGTGTGTGCGCGTGCGCATGCGTGTGTGTGTAAACTACTTTTTACGCTCATTTATTTCTGTTATTTGCTGGTTTATTCATTTATTGATTTATCATTGTAAGTGTTTGGGACTTCTTTAAGATTAAGCACTAGAAAAAGTCTCATTATTATCATTATCATTATTATTATTTTCTCTCAACTCCTTGCCCCTCCCCCCCCCTCTCTCCTCTCTCTCTCTCTCTCTCTCTCTCTCTCTCTCTCTCTCTCTCTTCTCTCTCTCTCTCTCTCTCTCTCTCTCTCTCTCTCTCTCTCTCTCTCTCTCTCTCTCTCTCTCTCTCTCTCTCTCACTCCAATTCCAGTATACGATGTTTATTTCTATCTTATGCATTTGAAGCAATCTGGGACTCGAGGTCTTGATAACTTAGATGGTATTATTTTAAAACTGAGTGCCCCTGTCATTTCTGATTCACTTACATATTTGTATAATATGTGTATAGATAAATCGTATTTCCCTAATATTCTCAAAAAAAGCAAAAGTCATACCACTGTTTAAAGCTGGAAATAAAATGGACCCCTCAAACTACAGACCCATTTCTATTATTTCTCTTCTTTCTAAACCTTTAGAAAAGCATATCCATAAACATTTAGCTTCTCATATATCTAAATATGATCTGATTCATCCAAACCAATCTGGATTTCGATCTAATCATTCATGTCATACTGCATTAATACATTTGATTGATCAGTGGTTGACAAACATTAATGATTTAAAGTTTACTGGTGTTCTATTTGTTGATTTCTGTAAAGCCTTTGATGTCATTGATCATAACTTATTATTACGTAAACTGAACCTTTACAAATTTTCAGACCCCGCCCTTTCTCTTATTAAGTCGTTTCTTACCAATCGTCAACAATCCGTATTCCTCAATAACAAGCAATCCAGTTGTTTGTCTCTTAAATTTGGTGTACCTCAGGGTACAGTTCTTGGTCCTTTACTTTTCTTACTATATGTAAACGATCTCCCCTTATACATAAAAGACTCGTGCGAACTTTTTGCAGACAATACATCAATTCATTCGAATCATTCTGATTTGAAACAGTTATCAGTTAACCTACAGGAAAA
>CM065704.1:5570656-5590656 GCA_017654935.2 Phymorhynchus buccinoides
AGTAGTAGTAGTAGTAGTAGTAGTAGTAGTAGTAGTAGTAGTAGTAAGTAGTAGTAGTAGTAGTTGGCTGATTCTCTAAACTTTTAATTTGGATTAATGATGATGATGATGGTGATGATGATGATGATGATGATGATGATGATGAAGGTGATGATGATGATGATGATGATGATGATAATAAAGTTGATGATGATGATGATGATGAAGGTGATGATGATGATGAGGAGGAGGAGGAGGAGGGTGATGAAGGTGATGATGATGGGGAAGAGGAGGAGGAGGACTATGATGATGATGATGAGGAGGAGGAGGACGAAAATAATAATGATGATGATGACGACGACGACGACGAAATCGACGACTACAACGACTACAACGAGGAGGAGGAGAATGAGAAGAAGAAGAAGAAGAAGAAGAAGAAAGAAGAAGAAGAAGAAGAAGAAGAAGAAGAAGAAAGAAGAAGAAGAAGAAGAAGAAGAAGAAGAAGAAGAAGAAGAAGAAGAAAAGAAGAAGAAGAAGAAGAAGAAGAAGAAGAAGAAGAAAAAGAAGAAAAGAAGAAGAAGAAGAAAGAAGAAGAAGAAGAAGAAGAAGAAAGAAGAAGAAGAAGAAGAAGAAGAAGAAGAAGAAGAAGAAGAAGAAGAAGAAGAAGAAGAAGAAGAAGAAGAAGAAGAAGAAGAAGAAGAAGAAGAAAAAGAAGAAGAAGAAAATTATAACGACGACAATGATGACGACGACAATGATGACGACGACGACGACCTTGATACTAAACACCGCCACTTCGCACAGCATGACTCAGGCAGACCACCAGAGGTCGGAGAGGGTGCACTTCTACCGGATGGGCATCGGAGGCGACTCCCACCAGACGTCCAAGACCATGATGACCGACATCCAACAGAGGGGCTGGATCATCAAGACCCTCACCGAGTTCAAGGCCATGCTACACCACGAGAACGTGAGTTGAAGGAGCTCGATCACCCCCCTCACCCCCACCCCCACCCCCCACCCCATCTCCCACCCTCACCCCCACCGTGGGGATACCGGGGAGATCTATCTTTCACTACAAATAGTTCCCCTTCCTTTCCTTCTGGGAGTTTCTGTGCTGGCAACAGAAGGGGCTGGATCATCGAAACCCTCACCGAGTTCATGGCCACGAGAATGTGAGTTGAAGGAGCTCGATCCGGGGAGATCCATCTTTCACTACAAACAGTTCCCCTTCCCTTCCTTCTGGAAGTTTCTGTGCTGGCAACTTCATCTAATAATCTATCACTCTGTGTGGCTCTGTGTTTTTTGCTCTTCTTACTACTACTGACTACATCTTTCGGTACAAAATAGTTCCCTTCCTTCTGGAAGTTTCTATGCTGGCAAAGCTTCTTCTGATCTATCAGTCTCTCTGTGTGACTCTTGTCTTTTCCTCTTCTTACTACTAGCTGCATCTTTCATCACAAATAGTTCCCTTCCTTCTGGAAGTTTCTATGCTGGCAAACCTTCTTCTGATCTATCAGTCTCTCTGTGTGACTCTTTGCCTTTTCCTCTTCTTACTACAGTGGAACCTCCCTTATAAGACTTCCCATTATAAGACTCCCTCCCATATAAGACCTACTTCTCTGAGACATTGCCCTTCTTTGTAAGTATTAACATTACGTCCCTAACAAGACCCCTCCCTTATAAGACCTCATTTGGGATGATTTTTGAAGGTCTTATAAGGGAGGGGTCTTATAAGGGAGGGGTCTTATAAGGGAGGGGTCTTAAAGGGGAGGGGTCTTATAAGGGAGGTTCCACTGTATCAAGTTCTGCTATTTTTGGGGTCTTATTGACCCGTTCTCCTTGCGTCGCTAAAGGTGTCTCATTCCAGCACTGGTTTAACCCTTTCACCGCCAGCCATATTTCAGCCAAACATTTCCATTAAATTTACCTGGGTAGAGAACAAAATCCGTATGCAGTATTGGGGATTCTTCTGTGACACATATATAAAATAAGGTCTATCCTTACTTCCCAAAACTAAGACAATAGAGTCTTTGGATAATAGACCCTGATTTGAGGCCTTTTAGTGACATGGGTGTTCAATGATTGTGGTGCTAAAATGCGAGGTTGGCGGTGAAAGGGTTAATTTGAAATTTAGTTGGAATTAGAGGCGAACAGATTGGACCGAGCGTAACCATGGAGAAGTAAGGTCATCATCGCCACTGCCTACAATTAAATTCAATGCTGAAAGAGACAGCTTAGCGGGGGCGGACCAAATGATTCGCAAAGGGGGAGGGGGGGGGGGGGTTCCGTCGGGGGTCCGGGGAGCTGCATAAGTTCCGGGTTAAGGAGTGATGCCCCTTTGCGAGGCCCAGGGGGAAACGCCCCCGGGAAAGTTTTTCAATTTAGCGATTATTAAATACCCCCCCCACGTCACGTGTCACATTCCCTCTTATGCTAGGAAGATTTCTTAAGATTTCTTACCAGCTATAAGAGGGAAACACGTGAAAGCCGTGATTTTGACACGTGACGTGGTGGGTCTTTAAAGACCCCCCACGTCACGTGTCACATTCCCTCTTATGCTAGGAATATTTCTTAAGATTTCTTACCAGAGCTCTATAAGAGGGAAACACGTGAAAACCGTGATTTTGACACGTGACGTGGTGGGTCTTTAAAGACCCCGCACGTCACGTGTCACATTCCCTCTTATGCTAGGAAGATTTCTTAAGATTTCTTACCAGCTGTAAGAGGGAAACACGTGAAAACCGTGATTTTGACACGTGACGTGGTGGTTGGTCTTTACGGCAAAACTCGAGCCCCTTTCTAACTTTTCACCCTTATAATATAAGATACATCTTGTTGTAGAGGGGGGTTTCCGGAAACCCATGAACCACCCCACCCCATACACCCAGATCCGCCCCTGCTTAGCAACGAGGTTTTGATATTCCATACGCGGGAGGTGGGTCCCCCGGTGCGCCCCGGTTCGCATATTGCCGTTTCGCATACTGCCGCTTCGCATAAAGCCGATTCACATACTGCCGCTTCGCATACAAAGCTTTGTGGACATGGCATTTCGCATAAAACTCAGAAAGTTAGGGATAGGGTTAGGGATAGGTTAGGGATAGGGTTAGGGATAGGGTTAGGGATAGGTTAGGGATAGGGTTAGGGATAGTAAGAAAGTAACAGAAAGTCACGTAGAGTGCATTAGAACCTGCAAGAGTGCATAATATGCGAAATGGCAAACCCGTTTATGCGAACCGCCAGGTTTTTTTGGAAGAGACACTCGACTTGCGCCCGCGGCTCTGATCAAAGGATTATGCGAAACGCATTATGCGAACCGCTGGGCACCCGGGTCCCCAGCCACAAATACGAGAACTTTGGGACATTGTTAACAATGGACAATTTCAATGCTTTAAAGGTGGACCCTGACGGATGAGTTTTTGCAAGAAACACGTCGAGATCACCAGAAAGACAGCCTTTTCAAGGATCGGAACACTCACTTTGCTCTGGTTTCCTAGAAATTAAACCGTCAAAACGGCGATGCCTCCTTGGCGGAGATGCCGGAGAGAGAAGCCATTTTGGATGGGGTGGGTGAAGGTCACTCATTGTGGTTGAAGCGTTTTCTTTTTTTGTAGTGAAGTAAAAAAAAATTGTAGCTGCTTCCTTTGTTGTGAGCGAAACTCCTTTAGATAAGCTGTATAACAAAAATTTTAAAGACTTATATTCAAAAATTTAGTGCAAAAGTCGGCAGGCGGCCATTAAAAAAGAGCCGGCACACGCCTTCTCTTTGGGTGAAATAATTTAACTTCCTGCACCTCCGCCAAGGAAGAATCGCCGATTTGACGGTTTGATTTCTTGGAAACCAGAGCAAAGTGAGTGTTGCAATCTCTGTAAAGGGTGTTTTCCTGGTGATCTGGACGTGTTTCTTACAAAAACCCATCCGTCAGGGTGGCCCTTTAGAGTCAACACGGACTATCTCCAGTCCATTGACTTAGCATGGAACTCCTTGCGAAAACTGATCACGTGTATTCAAAAATAAATGACTGAATTTTAAAAAAACACCATAATCCATATTGTATATATGATTTCAATCTTTTTACCTAATAATAATAATAATAATAATAATAATAATAATAATAATAATAATAAATACATAAAAAACAAGCGCGAAATCGCAATAGTTTGTGGCACGCGGTCTATTTTTACCACTCCAATCATGAGTTACCTCCCCTGGCTTTTCAATAATTTTAATCTGTAAACCAGAATGTTATCTCTGCACCATTTCGTAACTTTTTATATCTTTTGGAAAACATTTAAAACTATGTATCCTACTCATCAAAAGAAGCACCGCATACTCGTCGTGTCTGTTGTAGTGTCTGTATTACATATGTTTATTATTTTGTACGCTTTTAAAATACATAATTTTAAAGAGCGGCCTCAATTAATTTTGAAGTGTAGCCTCGATTTGAAGTGCGACAATTTTGTCAAAATGTGCGACAATTTTGGACCGACCGACCGACCGACCGACAGACCGACCGACCGACAAAGTGAGTTATAGGTTTGTGGCTTGAGCCACAAACAATAAAGCTTCTATAGCGCTCTTCGATGAAAGCTTTACACATATTACGAGAGACAACAATCAAGAAGAAAAACATTATGAAGAAGTATTTTTTATTGGGAATGAGTGACCTAAATCATGACCTCTTCAGCAGGCATATTACTAATAACTCTGAATGTGAATGTGGATTCGAAAGAGAAGATGCTGCCCACTTTCTGACTAACTGTTCCCTCTTTCAAAACTGGCGTACCCAGACAATTGATCTTCTTCCTGATGATATAAAGAACAATGCCCAGACACTTCTGTTTGGGAGAGCCCACAAACATTTCTATGAAAATGTTCCAATTCTTCAGATGGTTGGAAAGTTCATCTGTGATACCAACCGTTTTTCATACGAATAAATGCATTTTTGTCTATGACTAATGTTCTATCCTACGTAAATAAACTTGTCCCTGATTATTAATGATTATGAAACATGTTTGAACTTAAAATTTGACTAATCACGTACAATTCTTTGCCCCAGTGTTTCTCTTTTGATTACGCTTTTTCGTTTCCATTTATTCTTACACGTGTGTTTGTAAATGTTGTACCTTTGTACGTTTACTTTTTCCATAATATCTATTGCCTTATTTGTTAAATGCTTTGTTCCATGATGATTCTTGTTAATTAATTATGCAGCTGTTCTTTTGTAAGTAATAATTGTGCTGGGTACGCCCATAAGCTTTAGCTTGTACTCTTGCGCTGAGATATATAAATTGTATCTGCATGAAATTGTGTTACTTTGCTCTGGTTTCCTAGAAATTAAACCGTCAAAACGGCGATGCCTCCTTGGCGGAGATGCCGGAGAGAGAAGCCAAATAAAAAGTTGTGAATACCAAGTCTTTTTTTTAATAAATACGTTCAATAATTAAGTCAGTAAGCTATCCGAAGATAGTCCGTTTGACTCTAAAGCATCAATGCACACTTTTTTGTTTTTCTTTCCTTCCACAGAAGACTCTGGACATTCTGAAAATGGACGTGGAGTCGTCTGAATGGCCCGCCCTGAAGAACATGATCAGAACGGGCGAGCTGAACCGCGTGAGGCAGCTCCACGTGGAGATACACAGGGGCGACCTGACGCTGCGAGAAAAGCTCTCCATGTTTCAGCAGATCGAGGCTCTGGGCTTCCGGCGTTTTGCCACGCATTTCTTTTCTCCCTCCGGCTCCACGAAAGAGTCCCTGGAGCATTTCCCTGTAGAGAGGAAGCTCTGTTGCTACGAGGTGAACTTTGTGAACACGCGCCTCGCCAGGAAACCGTTACCCTAAGGCCGGTGTGACGAGAAATATGTACCTACCGTGAAATAAATACCCTTCAAAAGCGCGCTAGAACCATTCTTGTTTCATGTGATAAATAAGCCAACTATTATTTAAAATATTGATCTTTAAGGGCTCAATCTACACGGAAAGAAACAAGAAATAAAGCGGGAGGGTGTAAATCTACATTTTTGCTGAGAAATCAATGCGCAAAGCCATCTCACTTAGTTTCGTATTTTTCAAAATGGCGGACGATATAAACAACCATCCGTGCAAACAAAAATATAGAATAATAAATATTAGAGAAATATCCCTGACTGCTCAATATTTAATGAGGAATCTTCTGTTCTTCCTGCATGCCACAAGACGCCTCTGAATGTATTTAGGGGCGAATCTTTCCCAAACAGCAAACAATTTGAATAAGGAAAATAGTATTTAGACTGCTCAATATTTAATGATGAATCTTCTGTTCTTCCTGCATGCCACAAGACGCCTCTGAATGTATTTAGGGGCGAATCTTTCCCAAACAGCAAACAATTTGAATAAGGAAAATAGTATTTAGACTGCTCAATATTTAATGATGAATCTTCTGTTCTTCCTGCATGCCACAAGACGCCTCTGAATGTATTTAGGGGCGAATCTTTCCCAAACAGCAAACAATTTGAATGATGAAAATAGTATTTATTTCATGGGTAAGATATTTCATGCAACACCGGGTTCACATCAGACGCTTAAATTCCGTACAGAAAACCCTAAATAAGTGGAAGAAAGAAGGATAAAAGTTTACGCATATAAGCCTTTGCAACTAGGGTTATTAACGCCCTTGACAGTGAGAGTGATGCCCTTGTTGATCAGTACTGATAAGGGCATTCACTCTTGCGAAAGGCAGCCATTTAGTGGCATCAAATAGGGGGTTATTGACGAGAGTAATATCCCTGTCTGGTCAGTACTGAACCATCTTCCCCCACCCTCCAAGGGCATTCACTCTTGCAAAAGGTGTTCGTTGCAGACCCCAATAGGGGAAATTCGGACACGTGCGCAAATCTTTTCCCTTCTTTGTTTCACTCATTTATGGATTGCGCACGGGTTTCCGCATGGAATATCCGCTTATGTGTGTACACGGCCTATTGGTCCTCAATAGACGTGAGTATTTGTTCAGTCTTTCCCCATGGCAACACAGTGGTAGGCCAGTCATTAAGATGATTTACATATCACTGCGTTGCCATGGTGAATGGGTGAAGAATGTTCACGTGTACAGAGACCTTAATAATATGACTTAATTAAAGGGCATGCTACACTACGACATACGATTCGCTGTCAATGCGATGCGATTGTGACGACGCGAGTCACGCACGTTTCACGTGAAATACTTCCGTCTGAAAAGAACTCTAACTACTTTCACTCTATATACTCAAGAATAGACCCAATGCACCCCCACCCCCGTGGGGATACCGGGGAGTCTTTTGTATAAAGAGTTCCCCCACCTTCTGGAAGTTTTGTGCTTGTAACTTCCTCTAATCTGTCACTCTCTTTGACTCTGCCTTTTCCCTTTGCTTACTGTCGTCTATTATCTTTCTGCCTTACCACCGGTCCATTCTCCTGCCTTTTTTCAAGACACACTTTCAAAAAAATATCCTATGCAGCCGAAGTCGGACTTGCTGGGCCTAACTATTTCTTAGTTAGGCGCATAACGGCAGCATGACGCATCTGCGCTCATAATTGACAGGAAACTGTCTGAGCGATCGAAGAAGAAGAAGAAGAAGAAGAAGAAGAAGAAGAAGAAGACGACCCAATACACGAATTTCACGTGAATCATGACTCGCATCGACACAAATCGCATCGCATTGACGGCGAATCGTATGTGGTGTAGCAGGCCCTTTAGGGAGCCGTTACACTGCATACGATTCGAACCCAATGCAATCCGATTGTGATATTTTGTGTAGGCACGATCCTCGTGAAATTCTACTGTCTACATGAATCTGATGAAATCCTACTAGGGCTTTTTTCCACTTTGTTTGTACAGTGGAAGGGTCTTTTAAGGGAGGTAATTTTAATACTTACAAAGAAGGGCAATGTCTCAGAGAAGTAGGTCTTATGTGGGAGGGAGTCTTATAATGGGAGGTCTTATACGGGAGGTTGCACTGTAGTCCCCCGTAGCTACACGAATCTGAAGAAATATCTGTATTTTTCTATCAGACATTTTATTTGATTCGTGTTTGTGGGTCTACATGTTATGAGTATAGTGAACAAAAATGGTAGAATTATTTTTAGACGGTTTTTTTATTATTTTTAAATTAAGATTAAAATTATAGCCCCGTCGAAAAAAAAGGCCATGTCAGAGCTGTCACCACGTTAAATCTGACCACTTATTAACACTTTCGCCGCCAAAGTCGCATTTTAGCACCACAGTGATTTAACACCTAGGTCACTAAAAGGCATCAAATTGGGGTCTATTATCCAAAGACCCTGTTGTCATAGTTTCGGGAAGTAAGGATAGACCTTATTTTATATGTCACAGAAGAATCCCCAATACTGCAGATGGATTTTGTTCTCTATCCAGGTAAATTTAATGGACATTTTGGGCTGAAATATGGCTTGCGGAGAAAGGGTTAAAAGGGATAAAAACACAAGGTAAAAACAAAACGTTTTTTAAAAAAATACTTTTGTTTCAAAAACACACCATTAATCGATCAAAAACTTGTATTTCACGTGAATCGTGACTCACTGACCTCGTCACAAATCGGATCGCATCGTGATCGAATCGTAATGCAGTGTTACAGCCCCTTTAAACACCACTATGTTGCCATGGGGAAAGAGTGAAAAATGTTCACGTGTACGGAGACCAGAGGTTTCTTTCTGTCAGAGGCTGGATGACTGTGCCATAACTTTTCGTTCTGTCCTTGATGGTAGATTTCCATTGTGTTTCTTGTTCTGTCTGTTTCATGATAAACGTGTCATAAATGCAGGATGCTCCTGCTTTCAGGATGCCCTGAAGTTCATGAATTTGTTTTGTCCAGGATGTCCTGAAGTTCATGAATTTGTTTTGTCCAGGATGTCCTGAAGTTCTGGAATTTGTTTTTGTCCAGGATGTCCTGAAGTTCAGGATTTTGTTTTTCTGTGTCCAGGATGTCCTGAAGTTCTGGAATTTGTTTTTGTCCAGGATGTCCTGAAGTTCTGGAATTTGTTTTGGTCCAGGATGTCCTGAAGTTCAGGATTGTTTTTTTGTGTCCAGGATGTCCCGAAGTTCTGGAATTTGTTTTTGTCCAGGATGTCCTGAAGTTCTGGAATTTGTTTTTGTCCAGGATGTCCTGAAGTTCTGGATTTGTTTTTGTCCAGGATGTCCTGAAGTTCAGGAATTTGTTTTGGATGTCCAGGATGTCCTGAAGTTCAGGAATTTGTTTTTGTCCAGGATGTCCTGAAGTTCAGGATTTTGTTTTGTGTCCAGGATGTCCTGAAGTTCAGGATTTTTTGTTTATTACCTGGAGCCCATAACTTGTCGCCGGATTATGAGAATTTGAGAAGATGCATTTTGCTGGTTATTATAGAGGTCATGAAGTTTAACCAGAAGTGAAAGTGCAACGAGAGCCTGTCTATTACATTGGAAACTGTTGTTTCCCTTCAGCTTCCAGGGGGCATTGCCCCCCCCCCCCCCCCCCCCGGAACCCCCAGGGAGGGGCGCTGTCCCTACACCCCGCCGGCGCCTGGGCGGCCCCTGGACCCCTTGCCTTGCAGGCTTTTTGAAATTTCCCAGGAGCACCTATGTAAATGGTTATTTTACTCACTGATGGCGAGGATTTATGATGCTTGTGGGTGGTTTGACATTGGTTTGTCTGTTGTTGTTGTTGTTGTTGTTTTGGGGGGTTTTGTCTGAAGAGAAAAATGTCCAATATTTTCTTTATTTGGTCAATAATTCACTAAACACCCCCTTTGAGAGCACAAAGTTCTTCTTCTTCTTCTTCTTCTTCTTCTTCGTTCGCTCAGACGGTTAAGTTTCCTGTCATATGAGCGTAGATGCGTCTCGCTGCCGTGATGCGCCTCACTTAGAAATAGGTAGGCCCAGCATGTCCGACTTCGGCTGAAGAAATCTGTGTAAGAATTTACATAGAGAGAAAAAAGGCATGCAGGAGAATGGACCAGTGAGATAGAAAGATAGCAGATGACAGTAAGCAAAGGGAAAAGGCAGACTCAAAGAGAATGACAGAATTAGAGGACGTTACAAGCACAGAACTTCCAGAAGGTGGGGGAACTATTTGTACAGAAGACCCCCCGGTATCCCCACGGGGGGGGGAGAGAGAATTTATATTACATTCTTTCTTCAATCGCTAAGCACAATGTGGATGATTTTCAATGATTGAATTCACGTGAGTGTTGTTGGGTGTTTTTTTGGGGGGTGTTCTTGTACAATATTTCATACACACCGGTAGGTTGCCACCACCACCACCACTACTAATAATGCATTGACCACAAAAGAGTATAAATATGAGACACCTGTTTGTATTATAGTACATCTTCTCCTTCTTCTTTGTCGATCGCTATCACAGTTTCCTGTCATATGAGCGCAGATGCGTCGTGCTGCCGTTATGCGTCTAACTAAGAAACAGTTAGGTGCAGCATGTCCGTCTTCGCCTGGAGAAAAAAATATTTGTAAGAGTTTCTTTCAAAATAAAAATAAAAGTCAGGAGAACGGACCAGTAAGGCGGAAAGATAGTGGTTGACAGTAGGCAAATGGAAAAGGCAGAGTCAAAGAGAGCGACAGATTAGAGGAAGTTTCAAGCACAGACACTCCAGAAGGTGGGGGAACTATTTGTACAAAAGACCCCCCGGTATCCCCACGGGGAGAGTGAATGAAAACAAATCACATGATCAAATAAAAATTATTTATTTTTTGGATCTATATTTCTGTGAAATAAATAAGGGTTAGGAACTTCTCGTAAATTAACTCCCTTGGTTTACCAAAGTTATTTATGGCACCGATTCGCCTGCAAAGTGAAAGTAGTTGCCACAACAATACAGACCCAAGTTCATCCTTTAAAAAAAATGACCCAGACCTGCTTATTATGACAACCACCCACACAGTACACAACAACAGTGGTAGAGAGTTGCTCACAAACAAATCAACATACATTCAAGAATGGCATAGCCTTCTAGTCTTGAATATGTTACACATAAACAACACACAACACAGAACAAACTGGTAAGCCTCGATGGAAGTAGGGTTAAGCAAATATGAAATAGTGAGGCGAAGAGAGAGGATACAGTGAAATAAATAAGGGGAAGGAACTTCTCGTAAAGTAACTCCCTTGTTTTACCAAAGTTCTTTATGGCACCGATTCGCCTTCTATATTTCTGTGTTATTCAGAGTGATCTTTTTTTCTTTTTCTTGTTTTTGCTGATGTGTTTTACTTCGAATAAAGTGAATGTATGATGGGTCATATACCAATGTTTGTTGACGACATTACCATTACATATGCATGCTATTAGAATGTCGTTTATTTTACAAATCAATTCTAGAACGAGTTCCTTGACTGACTTATTTTGTTTAAGATTACACTATATGATCGTTTTGTGTATGTGTGGGTGTTTTTTTTAAACATATTTAATAGTTAACAGAATTGCACCTTATATTTTTTAGTGCATAAAAGTCTTTCCAAGCATCCTTGTTTGTGTGTGTGTGAGATTGTAGCGAGATCATCAACTTTGATTTGCAATAATTTATTGTGTTCTGCTTTGAGATAATCAATTTTGATTTCCAATTGGGTGGTTTTTTGCTTTGATTCTATTATGATCTACCTCTATTTTCTTTATCTTGACACTCGGTTTTGCGTCTTTTGTTTATTTTGATTGAAGCATAATTATATCATTTAAATCCGTCAATATTGTCTGATATGCACTTTCTCTTATACCGAGCACGCCATAAGCCTAGCTGGTTGTTGCTTCAGTTTTGTTGCTTTGTATGTTTGTTATGTAAAGACAATAAATTAAAAAAAAAACCACCGTTTAAACCAGATATGAAGAAATTGAAACGTGGGTGTAGCTGCGAATTGGGATTTAGAATAAGCAGGTGGAAGCAGCGCGAACGCCGCAGTACGGTCCAGAAGAGGGGATGGTAGCACCAAAAAAAGAAAGACAAAATTGAAACGTTTGGTAGTTTCTTCGTTGGGTTGCTTTTATTTTTTTTACCTTACCTTTTTGTTTGTGGCTCAAGCCACAAACCTATAACTCACTTTGTCGGTCGGTTGGTCTGTCGGTCCAAAATTGTCGCACATTTTGACAAAATGTCGCACTTCAAATCGAGGCTACACTTCAAAATTAATTGAGGCCGCTCTTTAAAATGATGTATTTTAAAAGCGTGCAAAATAATAAACATACGTAATACAGACACTACAACAGACACGACGAGTATGCGGTGCTTCTTTTGATGAGTATAAGTAGGATACATAGTTTTAAATGTTTTCCAAAAGATATAAAAAGTTACGAAATGGTGCAGAGATAACATTCTGGTTTACAGATTAAAATTATTGAAAAGCCAGGGGAGGTAACTCATGATTGGAGTGGTAAAAATAGACCGCGTGCCACAAACTATGGCGATTTCGCGCTTGTTTTCAATATCTCGTGCCTTGGGGTTTAAATTAAGGGTGACACACTCTGAGATCACATTCTTCTTGTGTTAGCAAAATTATGCATTTCTTCGAAGTTTATGAAAACAAGAACCGTGTCGGTGGCCTCTTGGTGTTATATGGGCAATTGTTATTGTTGTGGAGGTTTTTTGTTTGTTTGTTTTTTGTAAGAAACTCGCTTGTATGACGCTTTGACTAGTTGAATTTCTACTTCAATAATACTACTGGTTTTATAGTCAGTTTATTGAAATCACGTGCAAACATGGTGCAAAACATTGCAACAGAAGTTGGTGTAGTTGTTGTTGCCATACTCTAGCTAAAAGACTCCAGGGATCGAAATTGAACAAAGGGTGAATACTCTCTTTCTAATTAACTCCCCTCCACCAAAGTTGATTACGATACCAATCACCTAGCAGTGCGCGGGTCAGAACCAACGTGAGACAAACAAAGCATCATTCTCAAAAATGAAAGGTGATTGGCATCATAATCAACTTTGGTGGAGGGGAGTTAATTCGAAAGAGAGTATTCACCCTTTGTTCAATTTCGTTATCTCCTCTCTTGGCCTCACTATTTCAGACTCCAGGGATCATCCCAACAGCCGAAGCACCTGAACACTATGGTACAAATGCACCAGCTAGGGGTGAGAACATTACTTGTGTGACCGTTTTTGATTACCCCGCCTAATGTACAATTGCACCAGCTAGGGGTGAGAACATTACGTGTGTGACCGTTTTTGATTACCCCCCCCCCCCCTCCCCCTATGGCACAAATGCACCAGCTAGGGGTGAGAACATTACGTGTGTGACTGTATTTGATTACCCCGCCTATGTACAAATGCGCCAGCTAGGGGTGAGAACATTACGTGTGTGACTGTTTTTGATTACCCCGCCTAATGTACAGATCCACCAGCTAGGGGTGATAACATTACGTGTGTGACCGTATTTGATTACCCCCCCCCCCCCCCCCCTATGGCACAAATGCACCAGCTAGGGGTGAGAACATTACGTGTGTGACCGTTTTTGATTACCCCTCCCCCCCCCCCCCCCTATGGCACAAATGCACCAGCTAGGGATGAAAACATTTAACGTGTCTGTCCGTTTTTGATTACCCCGCCACATGGGCAGGGCCACTTCGGAGGAAAATGTGCACTTTTTATCTAACTGCTTTTACCTAGTTGAGTTGGAGATGTATTTATCATTTTTGCCATGGTTGTTTTGGTGTTAAATAATGCGGAAGATTACATTATTGTTGTATGCTCGAAATGCTGAGAACTTTGGAATTTGTGAAGAGATTGGATGCATCGGCGAGGTACCGAATCGCCGTCTCCCATCTCGCCGTCTCCCAACTCGCCGTTTCCCCACTCGCCGTTTTCTAGCTCGCCGTATAAGTTTTTCAATTGTACAATCTGTTGCATTTCGCCGCATAGACCAGGGATAAGAAGCAGTAGTAACATTTTATATTTTGTGTATTCGACACTAAATTGACCCTAACCCTATCCCTAACCCTATCCCTATCCCTAACCCTATCCCTAACCCTATCCCTAACCCTATCCCTAACCCTATCCCTAACCCTATCCCTAACCCTATCCCTAACCCTATCCCTAACCCTATCCCTAACCCTATCCCTAACCCTATCCCTAACCCTATCCCTAACCCTATCCCTAACCCTATCCCTAACCCTATCCCTAACCCTATCCCTAACCCTATCCCTAACCCTATCCCTAACCCTATCCCTAACTCTTCGCACATGCGCTGACATGTTGAGAGCAAATCCATTTTGAGAACGCCACACCGGCCATACGGCCAAAAGCCAGAACACAATTCATGGCATCAATTCAGTAAACAGTGAATAAGGCGAAATAGCGCTGAAAACCCCCGGCGATTTGACACTGCTGTGCGGTTTGGACTACAGACAGCGAGTACGGCGAGTAGACACCTCTACGGCGAGTAGAAAAACGGCGAATCGGGACCCTCCCGATTCATCAGTCTATCCAGAATGTTTATGAGGGTGAGTTATTTTTTGTTGTTGCTTGTTTGTTTGGGTTATTTTGTCTGCTGCAGGGCAAACAGTTCTGGGCCATTTTCTTTCGTTCAATTTTTTTTTTCATTTTTTTTTTCATCATTATTGACAATTACCTTTTTGTTCATCTGCACGGTTGTTGTTGTTTTAATTCGCTTCTAGCTTTTTTGTATTTTTATTCATTTGGTGAACATTTACCAGTTCTATATTAATATGAACAATAAAGAGAAAGACATACTTAGTCATTCGTATTTCCGTGTTAACAGTGTTTTGTAAGCAGCAGAGAGAGAGAGAGAGAGAGAGAGAGAGAGAGAGAGAGAGAGAGAGAGAGAGAGAGAGAGAGAGAGAGAGAGAGAGAGAGAGAGAGAGAGGGTGAGAGAGAGAGAGAGAGAGAGAGAGAGAGAGAGAGAGAGAGAGAGAGAGAGAGAGAGAGAGGTGAGAGAGAGAGAGAGAGAGAGGTGAGAGAGAGAGAGAGAGAGGGTACGAGAGAGAGAGAGAGAGAGAGAGAGAGAGAGAGAGAGAGAGAGAGAGAGAGAGAGAGAGAGAGAGAGAGAGAGAGAGAGAGATAGAGGGTACGAGAGAGAGAGAGAGAGAGAGAGAGAGAGAGAGAGAGAGAGAGAGAGAGAGAGGTGTGTGAGAGAGAGAGAGAGGTGTGAGAGAGAGAGAGAGAGGTGTGAGAGAGAGAGAGAGGTGTGTGAGAGCGAGAGAGAGAGAGAGAGAGAGAGAGAGAGAGAGAGAGAGAGAGAGGTGAGAGAGAGAGAGAGAGGGGGTGAGAGAGAGAGAGAGGGTGAGAGAGAGAGAGAGAGAGGGTACGAGAGAGAGAGAGAGAGAGAGAGAGAGAGAGAGAGAGAGAGAGAGAGAGAGAGTGAGAGAGAGAGAGAGAGAGAGAGAGAGAGAGAGAGAGAGAGAGAGAGAGAGAGAGAGAGAGAGAGAGAGAGAGAGAGAGAGAGAGAGAGAGAGAGAGAGAGAGAGAAACCTGGTATAATTCCGCCATTGTTTATGCTGTGTAATTTATCTTGAACTGAGCACGTCATAAGCTTTGCTTGTTGCTGCTTCAGTTATATCGTTGTTGTTATTGTTGTTTCGTTTGAAAATAAAACATTTAACAGAGAGAGAGAGAGAGAGAGAGAGAGAGAGAGAGAGAGAGAGAGAGAGAGAGAGAGAGAGAGAGAGAGAGAGAGAGAGAGAGAGAGAGAGAGACTTCCAAACAGTTCCACCACAGAACCCTGGTTACATTGTGTCATTAAATACAATCATTGACTTTAAAAAATAAAAAGGCGTTGCCTCTGTAATATCAGTCATCTGCACACACACACACAAATTCATTTCTTAGTTTTCTTTCAAGAGGAAATTACAAGCACATAGCTTCTAGAAGTCGGGGGAACTATGTGTACGAAAGACCCCCCGGCATAGCCACGGGGTGGGGTGGGGGTGGGGGCTGTTGGCTTGGGACTGGGGCTGGGCCATGAAAATGCATCGTCTGGCTTCAAGGCGTGTTGCAATGTCCTAACCCCCACCCCCACCCATGTTGGGTTTCCGGGGGTACGGGGGGGGGGGGGGGGGTCCTTTGTACAACTAGTTCCCCCGCCTTTTGGGAGTTCTGTGCTCGTGACTTCCTCTAATATACCACTCTCTTTTGACTCTGCCCTTTCCATTTGCTTTACTGTCATCTAGATCTGCTATCCGTTACCGAAGAAAAAACTGTTTAACGTCCTCCGGTCTGAAACAGACACATAATGGGACATTAGTAGATATAAAGATGGTGGGAACGATCCTAGAGGCAATGCCCGGAGGCAGTGCGACACCAGGAATGTCCCGAATTTTTAACAGTACAGATATTATACTATCTGTTACCGGTCCATTCTCCTGCCTTTATTCCAGGAACTAAGATTTTCTCCAGCCGAAGACGGGTATGCTGCATGGCCTAACTATTTCTTAGTTGCGCGCATAACGGCAGCATGACGCATCCGCGTTCCTACCACAGGAGGAGGCTGTCCGAGCGATCGAGGAAGTAGAAGAAGAAACAACGCACACAGAAATATAAAGAGTAATCATAAGAACATTAGTTTCACGTCCTCCGGCCTGGGACAGATAGAGTGGAACCTCCCTTATACGACCTTCAAAAATCATCCACAATGAGGTCTTATAAGGGAGGGGTCTTATAAGGGAGGTAATTTTAATAGTTACAAAGAATGGCAATGTCTCAGAGAAGTAGGTCTTATATGGGAGGGAGTCTAATAATGGGAGGTCTTATAAGGGAGATCATTTTAATAGTTACAAAGAAGGGCAATGTCTCAGAAAAGTAGGTCTTATACGGGAGGGAGTCTTATAACGGGAGGTCTTACAAGGGAGGTTCCACTATACATACATGTACATAAAGATCGTGAGTCGATCCTGGAGGTACTGCAGTACCGGGAAAGACGTTTAGCCGAATGAAAGGGGTGGTGGTGGTGTGTGTGCGTGTGTGTGTGTGTGGGGGGGGGGGGTGGGTGGGGGCAGTTGGGCGTTAACCCTTTCACCGCCAATGTCTCATTTTTGCACCACAACGATTTAGCACCCATGTCGTTAAAACCCTTGAAATCAGGGTCTATTTCAATGATATTGTGTTCCTAAATTTGGACAGTAAGGATTGACCCTATTCTAAATGTGTCACAGAGAAATCCCACAATATGTCGGATGAAATCTGTTTTGTAGCCAAGTAAGTTTAATGGACATTTTTGGCTCAAAGATGGCTGGCGGTGAAAGGGTTAAACCGTAAATCGAGCTGTGAAAACCCCCAAGGAGATATTAGATAAGGTGGGGGTTAGTAAACCCAAGGTTTTCACTAACTAGCGTTAATTGAAATCACTCTTGTTAAGGATACACTGACCCACCACGATTAAGTCCCTTTTGGGGGGGGGGGGGGGGGGGGGTGTTCTGGGTAGCTGTGACCCACATGCAAATGCCCCCAACTTGAATTTGAGGCTGCTCTTTAAAAATATGTTTCGTTTTCAATTTGGGGGCATTTGTATGGGAGTATTAACCTGGTCAAAACAAGATTTCTTACCAGCTATAAGAGGGAAAACACGTGAAACCCGTGATTTTGACACGTGACCTGGTGGGTCTTTAAGGGTACCGCCTCCCCTCCCCTCCCCTCCCCTCCCCTCCCCTCCCCTCCCCTCCCTTCAATGCCCCGTTCTGAACCAGTTGTGTTGTGCTCTTTGTTGGCAGATAAAAGTTCCATTGTTATAATGTTATCTCAGCTATGTTACGTGTACTCTCCCCTGTGTGTCTGTTTCTGTCTGTCTGTCTGTCTGTCTGTCTGTCTCTCTCTCTGTCTGTCTGTCTGTCTGTCTCTCTCTCTCTCTCTCTCTCTCTCTCTCTCTCTCTCTCTCTCTCTCTCTCTCTCTCTCTCTCTCTCCCTCTCTCTCTCTTTCTCTCTTTGAGACCAAAAGGCACCACCGAATATCCATGTACAGGTTATCTAGGTATGTGTTTCATGCCATGAACAGGAGAAAGTCAGTCAAGTGATGTAGGTGATGGTGTTTCTTGCTTGTAAGGATTCCATTATATGCGTGTTCCGCTAAAGTGGATTATTTTACAAAGAGTTTCATTTTAAGATGCTTGGTACATTTATGCTATAGTTTGACTCTATCAGCATCTAGAGTTATTTTGTTAGTTCTTGTATAATGATCATAAAATGCTAAAAGAAATTTGGGGAGGAAAGCTGACAAGTTACTTTGATAATATGATTCCTGTCACCGATCCGCTTCCCCTTCCCCTAACATGTATTGTGGCCCATGGCCAATATGCATTAAACATCTCAGTGTTCAGTGTTCAGTGTTCTCTCTCTCTCTCTCTCTCTCTCTCTCTCTCTCTCTCTCTCTCTCTCTCTCTCTCTCTCTCTCTCTCTCTCTCTCTCTCTCTCTCTCTCTCTCTCTCTCTCTCTCTCTCTCTCTCTCTCTCTCTCTCTCTCTCTCTCTCTCTCTCTCTCTCTCTCTCTCTCTCTCTCTCTTCTCTCTCTCTCTCTCTCTCTCTCTCTCTCTCTCTCTCTCTCTCTCTCTCTCTCTCTCTCTCTCTCTTCTCTCTCTCTCTCTCTCTCTCTCTCTCTCTCTCTCTCTCTCTCTCTCTCAATTGCAAACAAAATTATAGCCCAGCCTGCCGGAATAGCAGCTAGCTGCTCCCCCCCCCCCCCCCCCCCCCTCTGCTATCTGGCTGGCATGGTCGGAAACGACGACTGACTAGTATAATACATAAGCATAGACAAGCCGGTGAGAAAGGAACCATAACCCCGCCCTGCCCCCACCCCCACCCCCACAGCCCCCTAAGGATTACTATCAAAGTCTTTGTCTGGCATATACACAACATTGACTGCTTTTATGTCATTGTTTCATTCGTTAACTAGATAGCTCAAACCTCCGAAATGTAAACCTCCGTTAAAGGCTTACCCTGACGGATGAGGTTTTTGCAAGGAACACGTCGAGATCACCAGGAAGACAGCCTTTTCAAGGATCGGAACACTCACTTTGCTCCGGTTTCCTAGAAATTAAACCGTCAAAACGGCGATTCCTCCTTGGCGGAGATGCCGGAGAGAAGCCATTTTGGATGGGGTGGGTGGAGGTCGCTCATTGTGGTTGAAGCGTTTTCTTTTTTGTAGTGCAGTAAAAAAAAAAAAGGAGCTATTTCCTTTGTTGTGAGCGAAACTCCTTTAGATAAACAGTATAACTTTTTTTTTTTTAAGATTAAAAAAAAGGCTTGTATTGCGAAAATTTCGTGCAAACGATTTGGTCTAAACGCAGGCGGCCATTAGAAAAGAGACGACACACGCCTTCTCTTTGGGTGAAATAATTTGACTTCTAGCACCTCCGCCAAGGAGGAATCACCGATTTGACGGTTTGATTTATGGGAAACCAGAGCAAAGTGAGTGTTGCGATCTTTGTACAGGGTGTTTTCCTGGTGATCTGGACGTGTTTCTTACAAAACTTCATCCGTCAGGGTGCCCCTTTAAGCAAAGGGCGAAAGTAAAACATTCTCTTAATCCTGAAAGGACACGTTTCAATGTTCTCTGTATCTTCCCAGCATTGAACTTCAAGTTGAAGTGGGTGACCACATTAACAAATAATGTCCAATGTGTGTGTGTGTGTGTGTGTGTGTGTGTGTGTGTGTGTGTGTGTGTGTGTGTGCGTGTGTGTGTGTGTGTGTGTGTGCGTGTGTGTGTGTGTGTGTGTGACGCGTGTGTGTATGCTGCTAAGAGAGCGGTGTGTGTGTGTGTGTGTTTATGCGTGCGTGCGTGCGTGCGTGCGTGCGTGTCTGCGTGCGTGCCTGCGTTCGTGCGTGTGTGCGTATGTGTATGTGTGTGTGTGTGTGTGTGTGTGTGTGTGTGTGTGTGTGCCTGTGTCTGTGTCTGTCTGTGTCTGTGTCTATATTTGCGCAGCCGAGTACATAATATTACGTGTGCATGCAATAAAAAATTAAAAACCCAAAAAACTTCATGGTCGGCTGGCTTAATTTAAAGACACCCCACGTCACGTGTCACATTCCCTCTTATGCTTGGAAGATTTCTTAAGATTTCTTAC
>CM065704.1:5593156-5608156 GCA_017654935.2 Phymorhynchus buccinoides
ATGATGCCAGAATTTTATAATTTGACAAATTGATGCTAAACTAACAGGAAAACTACCTAGCTCTCCAATAACCACTAACTTTATAGCTTTTTATGATCCCCTAAAATTTGTTTGAAAAAATTGTGCTGGATAATTATGTTCATGCTGTAATTTATTTGAAAGGCATTGGGTGAATAACTTTTCTAAGTTAAAGTTGTCATCTAATTTTATGGTAAATGGCAACCAAACATCTGCACCATAAGTTAATATTGGCGAGATGAGACTATCAAATAGTTTTAAAATAACTTGAACGTTTATGTTTTCATTTCTAAGCATCCTTTTAAGGCTATATGTTGCTTTATTTCCTTGCTTGCTAAGATGCTCAGATGCTATATCAAGTTTTCCTGATTTATGGAATATAATTCCTAGGTACTTGTACTGATCTGTCGTTTCAATAATGTTTGTGCCACATCTAAAAAATGTTTTAGTTTTGGGGTCTGTCTTTGAAAATATTAACACTTTAGTTTTCTCATTGTTAATGTGTATACCCCACTCTTTACAATATAAGTGCAATTTATCAAGTTTTAATTGTAAACCATGCTTAGATGTTGCAAGAAGTACGAGGTCATCTGCATAGAGTAAAGAAGATATACATTTATTTTCTGATTGACTTATTTTTGGTGAATCTACGTCTGGAAACCACTTAATTATATCATTAATAAATATATTAAATAATGTCGGGCTTAAGGAGCTTCCTTGTATAATTCCTCTTCGTACATAAATGGAGTGAGGAATCCCGTTCTTGCTGGATGAGCAAATTTGGGCATTTGTGTGCATACTTTTAATCAGATTAAAACATTTACCTTGAATACCTATTTTTTGTAATTTTATAAGTAGTCCTTCGTGTGATATGTTATCGAATGCTTTTTGAAAATCAACAAAGCATGCATATAATCTACTGTTACGTGATTTTAAGGTATAGTCTACTATACTGTTTAAAATGAGAATATTATCTGAAGTCCTATGGTCCTTTCTAAAACCAGCTTGTTCTTTTGCTAGCAGATTGTTTGATTCTAAGTAATCATTTATTCGAGTATTTAGTATTTGACATAATACATTACCTAGCGAACAGTTAAGCGTGATTCCTCTGTAGTTGCTTGGGTTTGATTTATCCCCTCCTTTATGTATTGGGACTGATATGCCTTTCTTCCACATATCTGGATATTGGCCACTTTTCAAGATATAATTGAATATGTTTTTAATTGTGGGCAACAATTCTGAAGTGCCAGCTTTTAAAAATTCATTTCTAATTCCATCTATTCCAGGAGATTTGTTATTTTTTAAACTTTCTAATAGCTTTAGTTATTTCTTTATCTGTAATATCATAATCTAAATTATGACTATCGATATTAGTTTTCATATTATCTATATCAGTTTTCATACAGTTTTCTTGGTTATCATCAATTACTACAGATTCTTTGTTCTCCATTTCGACTTGTTTTCCCAAAAGTTCTTCCAGATGAGCAATCCACTTTTTAACTGGAATAGATTGTTTTTGTTCCTGGTTGTCCATGGTCTGTAGTTCTTTTAATGTTTTCCAAAGTGCGTTTGGGTTATCAGTCAAGTTTTTGTTTAAAATATCTAATAGTTTTGCTTTATATGCTTTTTTCTTTTTCTTAATTATTTTGTTATATATTTTCCTTGCATAAAAATATTTTTGATGTAGTGTTCGGTTAAATGGACTTCTATTTAATGCATTTAATAAAGAAAAACTGTGTGTGTGTGTGTGTGTGTGTGCGTGTGCGTGTGCGTGCGAGTGTGTGTGTGTGTGTGTGTGTGTGTGCGTGTGTGTGTGTGTGTGTGTGTGTGTGTGTGTGTGTGAGGACAGAACATGCACGCGCAGACACATACATAGCCGCGTGCATGCATACAGGAAGAGACAGAGACAGAGAGAGACAGGGACAGAGAGAGAGAGAGAGAGAGAGAGAGAGAGAGAGAGAGAGAGAGAGAGAGAGAGAGTCTCTCACACACACACACACACACACACACACACACACACACACACACACACACACACACACACTCACTTCACTCACACACACACACACACACACACACACACACACACACACACACACACACACACACACACACACACACTCACTTCACACACACACATTTACACATGTTTATTCGTACTTTATTCCGTACAGCGGCAGTGTTCAAAGACGGTTCCACCACCAGCAGTGGCATAGTCTACCTCCATATGCCCACGTTCAACAGCCCCAGTTACGTCAATGAAGACTGGTTGCCTGTATGTTTGATAAACTTCGACCTAGAACACGCAAGTGAGTCCCCTTTTTTTCTTCCTTCTCTTTTTTAACATGTAAGTATATTCTGCTGATTCTATAAATTCATGACATTTGATTCCAAAGGTAATAATTATTATTAGTGTTACTTTTTTTTTTTTTTCTTTTTTTGCCGAAAGGTTACCTTGAAGCCAACATTGTTACTTCCCACCTGGAAGGCGAAAAGGTGGAAGGAGGGAAGTGTGTAGTGTTGTTGCATATACATGTAGGCAGTGAGTGAGTTCACAATGTTCCCCACCTGTAGTGTAGGTGAAAGGGTGGGAGTAAACAAGACCGACTTTAGTCAGCTGCGGACTGCGAGCTCTTTGTATCGGCTACTGCGTAGAACACCTTTTGCAAGAGTGAATGCCCTTGGTGGGCGGAGGGGGGGAGATGGCTGAGTACTGACCAAACAAGGGTATAACTCTCGCCAAATAAGCCTGAATAACCACTGAATGGCTGCCGTTTGCAAGAGTGAATGCCCTTTTGGATACTGATCAACAAGGGCATAACTCTCGCCAAATAACCCCATTTGATGCCATTGAATGGCTGCCGTTTGCAAGAGTGAATGCTCTTTTGGATGCTGATAAACAAGGGGTTAACTCTTGCCGTCAGGGGCGTTAATAACCCTAGTTACCGTGGCCAATGGTCAGGCTTGTTGGTGGTTAGGTTAGGCTAGTTTAGGTACATTATAGTCACAGAGGCGTCTCTGTGAAATTCGGGTTGATCCCACCTGGTGAGCGCGTCGCAGCCAGAGGCGCGCCACCCAATTGTTTGATTTTGTGTGACTGATGAAGAAGGAAAGGGGGGGGGGGGGGTAAATTTTGACCAAATGACAACTTTTTCGTTGCCACTGGGTTTAACGTGTGCTAAGTGCATGAGCACACGGGGACCTCGGTTTATCGTCTCATCCGAAATACTCCACGTTCAGACCGTAAGGCCTAGTGCAAAGTGAGAGGAAAAAATCCCCTGTACCCAGGTTCGAACTCGGGTTTACTTGACACGAAGCGAACGCGTTACCACTGTTGGGCCACTCTACCTCCAACTGGTGCCTAAAACCGTTTCAGAGGTGGTGTGCAGAGAGCAAGGCTATGAAGACGGGGTCCCGCTCTGCTGCGGAGACGTCTTCGGGGACGTGTGGGCCTCGCAGTACGTCACCCTCAACGGTAGCGCGTGCGTGGGCGTGGAAACCAGCTTGCAGGACTGCGTGTCGCGCGTGGAGGTCGCGAGCTGGTGCCCGGGCTACCTGTATGCCGCGGTATCCTGCTTCTCCTCACCTCCTGTGCCTCCGACGGGTAAACGGTCTCACTACACGCGAACGTTTCTCTCTCTCCTTCCCCCCATGGCAACACAGGTGTTGTTGTTGTTGTTGTTGTTGTTGTTGTTGTTGTTGGCTTAGTAAAGGTAAAGATGTGCCACCCCCCCTGCATTTCTCGGTTAATTCCATTTTTTCCGTTTTTGCCTTTCTTACCAAACATAAAGCTGTATTTTATGAACCTTTTCAGCTAATTATCTTTTTGGAATAATAACCCTAACCCTAACCCTAACCCGAACTAGCAAGTGATTTGGGGGTATCTTACGCACTACATAGCTGTCTATCTTTCTTTTTTTTCTCTGAATCTGAGTCTGTCTGTCTGTCTGTCTGTCTGTCATCATCAAATCGCAGATTATACATTTGGCACGTTACGTATATTATGGTTACATTGGCTTACAGAACATATACAATATTGGGCACTGATTTTGATGTGTGTGTGTGTGTGTGTGTGTGTGTGTGTGTGTGTGTGTGTGTGTGTGTGTGTGTGTGTGTGTATGTGCGTGTGCGTGTGCGTGTGCGTGTGTGTGTGTGGCTTTGTATGTGTGTGTGTGTGTGTGTGTGTGTGTGTGTGTGTGTGTGTGTGTGTGTGTGTGTGTGTGTGTGTGTGTGTGTGTGTGTGTGTGTGTGTGTGTGTGTGTGTGTGTGTGTGTGTGTGTGTGTGTGTGTGTGTGTGTGTGTGTGTGTGTGTGTGTGTGTGCGTGCGTGATGTTTAACTCCAAGCTTAGAAAGACTATCTGCTGTTTCAGTCCATTTCAACCCACAATGAGAAGGTGGTGGCTGGTAACTGGGGTTTAACGTCCTCTCGATTCGGGCGGGTACATACGGGACATAAATGAGAAGGGACCCAACAAAAATCTACATGTTACTCCCTTCATCATCATAAAATGTATATGATGATGTATATTTAAAAAAGCAAATATCTTCGTGCTTTTACAATCCCAATGCTGCAACGACTGCAAGACAGATTTGGAATCAACACAAACAAGAATGTTGTAAAAGCACATGGGGGTATCACAAAATATAAGCTAAAGCCAATGAATAATTATAAAACTCGGTCTAAGTCTAAAAATAACTCGCGTGGACAAACCGTATCAATAAAAATAAAATAAAAATCTAACTTCTAACTTCATACCATAATTCCTACAAAACAATTCCTTTCTACGGTTTGCTATTGTTTGAAAGCAAACATAATATATTATGGGAAAGAGACGGAAACAGACAGACAGACAGACATACAGACAGAGACAGAATCTCATGTTGCGATAGTTGCCTGTTTCGTGAAACAAGCAAACTTGCGTTTGAAGGTCAGACTCTTAATTTATTTTTATTTGCCGGTTTCATAAAACGAGCAAAAATGGTCTGGTTGTTTCATGAAACGGACAACTTCACAATGAATGAAAAATGGTGTTTTACGTCCTCTCGGTCATAGACACATATGGGACATTTGTAAATACAAAGATGGTGGGAACAATACTGGCTGCAATGCCCGGAGGCAGTGCAACACCCGTAAAGTCCCGAGTTTTTAACAATATAGATATGTACTGTAAAGTATGCTGGACAACTTCACAAATTTAGCATAGCACATTATATACCAATCTAACAGACTATACCGTGGGTTTGAAAAAGTTCAAGAGCCTATACGCCATGTCCTCGACGAACACGAATGACGACTCGTGGGGCTCTGTAACGGTCACCTACAAAACAGGCAACGACTTTGCTTGTTTCAATTCATGAAACAGGCAAAATCACTGCCTGTTTCACGAAAAGACGAAATCTTGCTGGTTTCATGAAACAGGTAATTTCACAAATTTAGAGTAAACATTATATACCAATCTAACAGACCCTGGGTTTGAATAAGTTCGAGAGCCTATATGCCATGTCCTCGACGAACGGCGACTCCTGGGGCGCTGTAACGGTCAACTACAAAACAGGCAACGACTTTGCTTGTTTCATTACACAATCTAAAAGTCATAGAAATGTCCCGTATGGCTATGCCAAGAGGACGTAAACCTTTAACTTCGGCTTGTTTCATGAAACAGGCAAAATGACGGCCTGTTTCACGACACGGACAAAATCTTGCTCCTTTCATGAAACAGGCAATTTCACAAATGTAGTGTAACACATATATATATATATATATACCAATCTAACAGACTATGCCCTGGGTTTGAAAATGTTCGAGAGCCAATATGCCATGTCCTCAACGAACGACGACTCCTGGAGCGCTGTAACGGTAACCTTCAAAACAGGCAACGACTTTGCTTGGTTCATGAAACAGCAAATTTCACAAACTTAGCGAAACACACATATATGCCAATCTAACAGACTATGCCCTGGGTTTGAAAATGTTCGAGAGCCAATATGCCATGTCCTCAACGAACGACGACTCGTGGGGCGCTGTAACGGTCACCTATAATGGACTGGAGGGTTACGTCTGTCTGGACGGGTGGACGGATGAGGATGCGGCTGTGGCCTGCAGAGAACTGGACTACGACGGTGGAAAGATGTTCGTTAGTTTCCACGCGTTTTATCAGCTTTACTGGTCTTCCCATTTCCGTTGCACGTGAGTCAAGGGTCAAGGCCAGCCACACGCCCACTAAAATCGCACGACTGTAACGATACGATTCGATCACGTGATCTCGATGCGCCAATCACATTAAAGACCCCGTGACGCGCCACGGTTACGTCCCTTGGTTTTTTCTGGGTTGCTGTGACGCACATTCGAATTTCCCCATATTCAAATTGAGGCTGCTCTTTAAACTGATGTGTCGCTTTCAATTTGGGGTAATTTATATGGGAGTCAGACTTGGTCAAAACAAGATTTATTTCCAGTTATAAGAGGGAAAACACGTGAATCCCGTGATTTTGACACGTGATCGGGTGGATCTTTAAAGGCCCGGTCGGACTATAAAAGAGGGGAGGCACTGAGCGCGCGTTAATAGCTGCCCTCAAACACGCCCTGGGACTACCTAAGCATGCAAACAATGCTCTGGTCTACCAGGAAGCAGGGAAGCTCCCACTCCGTGAGGAATGTCGCCAAAGATGCGCCAACTTCGAAGCCCGCACCTCGACAGTACCAAATACTGTCAAGGCAGTCCTAAATACGGACAACAGGAAAAGGCAAGCTGCCTTCCTACAACACAAAAAAGACACCAAACCGATGAAGTATAATCGGATGAAACCCTTCCGATCCCATACAGAAGACATATGGAAAACTGCCAAATAGACCCAGATATAGCGGTACCAATCCCTATCTGTCCCTACCCTCTCTGGGAACTGGAAAAACCATGGATAATCACATCCATAGGTACAGGATCCACCAAAAAGTCAGACCCACTGCGACTGGCTGCCACCGCCAAGGCCATGGTACACGAACAGTACCAACACCATCTCCAAATCTACACGGACGGCTCGGTCCTGCAAGATGGAGAAGTTGGAAGTGCCTTTGTGATCCCAGACCTGGGAATCACCAAAACGTTCCACCTGAACAAAGGAGTCAGCATCTTCACAGCTGAACTGCTTGCCATCCTCATGGCATGCAACACTGTGAACGATATGCCGCAACCCCCCAGAGCAGTCATCATACTGTCAGACTCAAAATCCTCACTCCAAGCCCTACAAACGGCAGGCACAAAATCCAGACTGGAACTGCAGATGGAAATCAAATTTCTGGCACACCAAATCATCTGCAAAGTGTCAGATCTGACACTCATGTGTCTCCCCTCCCACTCGGGAATAAAGGGTAACGACTTAGCAGACAGAGCTGCAAAATCGGCCACAAAGATCAGAACACCCTTCGATCTGAAACTATCCCAAACCGAAGTCGTGAACAAGGTACGCACCTATGTTCACAAATCCCGAATTGACTACATGAAGGATTACTGCCAGTCTCGCGGCTATCTCCACCGCCCAGACTTAGGCAAACCAAGAATACCGAATCTGCCCCGAAAGAACCTATGGTTACTGATGCGACTCAGAATCAACTGCCGAACGGCTGCCCTCCTCGGCAAAACATGTGAGTGTGGAGCTGACGCCTCACTAGACCACCTCCTGACTGAGTGCCCAGCACTGGCTGACACCACGTCACCCCTCTGGGTGTACAGGCACACCCACGGCCTCAAAGCTTACGACTTTCTTACGCCTCACCCCTCCCTAGGGATTGAGCCAATGAAGGTCCTGACCGATAGCCTCATTTCGAGTGGTCTTGGCGCCTGGTTCTAGCAGCCATCGACTTCGATAAATCGATCAGGGTTAAGCCCTACGCCGAAAAAGACTAAGGGTATCCCAGGCTACTCTCGTAGGCCAAGGTAACCCAAAGACTTAACACCTGTCCTCTGGCCTGTGTGGCCGGGGGATGTCCCAGCAAGGGTGTTCTACCCGAACTGGGTCCCCCATTGGATCACGTGGATCCATATTAATACCAGGGGGGTGGTTCCGAAATGTGAAACCTTGGGATTTGAAGATGTGCCAGTAAAGCAATGACTAGGAGGCCAAGCCAGCTGGAAAGCCATCAAGTTGGAAAACTAAGACAAAAACGAGATACAGTCTCTTAGCTCACGAGCCCAACGATAGTAGTACGCTGCACTGATCCGCCTTCCAAACCAAACATCCTTTGCGAGAAGACTGCCCAGTCTTCACGAAGAACGTCCATAAGGGTCTGCGATCAATTGGACGATAATCTCACTCTTTCCAGCGCGCGTCTTCATCCCGAGGAGACTGCCCAGTCTTCACGAAGAACGTCCATAAGGGTCTGCGATCAATTGGACGATAATCTCACTCTTTCCAGCGCGCGTCTTCATCCCGAGGAGACTGCCCAGTCTTCACGAAGAACGTCCATAAGGGTCTGCGATCAATTGGACGATAATCTCACTCTTTCCAGCGCGCGTCTTCATCCCGAGGAGACTGCCCAGTCTTCACGAAGAACGTCCATAAGGATCTGCGATCAATTGGACGATAATCTCACTCTTTCCAGCGCGCGTCTTCATCCCGAGGAGACTGCCCAGTCTTCATGAAGAACGTCCATAAGGGTCTGCGATCAATTGGACGATAATCTCACTCTTTCCAGCGCGCGTCTTCATCCCGAGGAGACTGCCCAGTCTTCACGAAGAACGTCCATAAGGGTCTGCGATCAATTGGACGATAATCTCACTCTTTCCAGCGCGCGTCTTCATCCCGAGGAGACTGCCCAGTCTTCACGAAGAACGTCCATAAGGGTCTGCGATCAATTGGACGATAATCTCACTCTTTCCAGCGCGCGTCTTCATCCCGAGGAGACTGCCCAGTCTTCATGAAGAACGTCCATAAGGGTCTGCGATCAATTGGACGATAATCTCACTCTTTCCAGCGCGCGTCTTCATCCCGAGGAGACTGCCCAGTCTTCACGAAGAACGTCCATAAGGGTCTGCGATCAATTGGACGATAATCTCACTCTTTCCAGCGCGCGTCTTCATCCCGAGGAGACTGCCCAGTCTTCACGAAGAACGTCCATAAGGGTCTGCGATCAATTGGACGATAATCTCACTCTTTCCAGCGCGCGTCTTCATCCCGAGGAGACTGCCCAGTCTTCACGAAGAACGTCCATAAGGGTCTGCGATCAATTGGACGATAATCTCACTCTTTCCAGCGCGCGTCTTCATCCCGAGGAGACTGCCCAGTCTTCACGAAGAACGTCCATAAGGGTCTGCGATCAATTGGACGATAATCTCACTCTTTCCAGCGCGCGTCTTCATCCCGAGGAGACTGCCCAGTCTTCACGAAGAACGTCCATAAGGGTCTGCGATCAATTGGACGATAATCTCACTCTTTCCAGCGCGCGTCTTCATCCCGAGGAGACTGCCCAGTCTTCATGAAGAACGTCCATAAGGGTCTGCGATCAATTGGACGATAATCTCACTCTTTCCAGCGCGCGTCTTCATCCCGAGGAGACTGCCCAGTCTTCATGAAGAACGTCCATAAGGGTCTGCGATCAATTGGACGATAATCTCACTCTTTCCAGCGCGCGTCTTCATCCCGAGGAGACTGTCCAGTCTTCATGAAGAACGTCCATAAGGGTCTGCGACCAATGGGACGATAATCTCACACACTCCAGCGCGCGCCGCATCGTTACCGCTACACCTATCTGTATTGTTAAAAAATCGGGACTTTACTGGTGTTGCACTGCCTCCGGGCATTGCCTCCAGTATTGTTCCCACCGTCTTTGTATCTACAAATGTCCCATATGTGTCTGTTCCAGACAGAGAGGACGTAAAACACCATTTTTCATTCATTCGCGCGCGCCGCATACCAAAGTGATCGAATCGTATCGTACAGTCGTGCGAGTTTAGCGGACGTGTGGCTGACCCTTTGACAGTTGTCTTCGATTTGGTATTATTTTGATATGTTGGTATTTTCTAGTCTATTATTTGGTATTCGGTATTTTTTCACGAAATTCGAGCTGCTCTCACCTCACCCAGAGAGCGCGTCGCCGCGAGCGCAGCGACACTTCTTTTTTTGGGGGGGGAGGGAGAGGGGAGGGGAGAGGGCGGGGGGGGGGGGGGGGGGCGTCAGGGGAGAGGAAGCGGACTTGGCAAAGCTAGCTATCAATTTGTTCATACCAGGTAGCGGGATTTGTTTTCTCTACTCTTACCGATTTTCAACTGCCGTGGGATTTTTACGTGCGTCAAGTGCAACAGGTTAGACTTGCTTTTTTAAAGTCCCCATCCGAAGGACTCGACGTTCAGTTCGATTTCACTGTCGAACTAGATAGAAAGGGTGAGGTCCGGATTCTATAAAAGGCCGGATGTATAAAACATTATCTACTCTAGTGTTGCTTATTCAATAGGAAAACTAGCCATTAAATACACAAAAACCGTTTTTAATAATGTCATCATCAATACTAAATAAGAAAAGTAAAGAATCCAAAGTAAAAAAAGATTATTTTCTTGACTGTCGGGTGTTTTTTTAATTATTTACTGCACTTTTCTATTCAATAGAACAAAAACAGTATTGAATAGATGCAAACTGAGTAGAGTAGAAAATAAAACGCTAACGTAAAGAATAGATTCCGAGCTTACACTATTCTTTATTGAATACCGAAATAATCTATTAAATAGTTTCAATATCTATTCAATACTTCTTGTGAACATAGAGTAGTACTTTATACTTATATTATACTTGTGGCGGTACCATAGCCGATGAGGTTTAACCGAGGCGTGGTTACTGCATGCTACACTTATCTGTATTGTTAAAAATTCGGGACTTTACTGGTGTTGCACTGCCTCCGGGCATTGCCTCCAGTATTGTTCCCACCGTCTTTGTATCTACAAATGTCCCATATGTGTCTGTTCCAGACCGAGAGGACGTAAAACACCATTTTTCATTCATTCTATGAAATAATATCCGTAAAGTATTATTAACCCTTTCACCACCAATGTCGCATTTATGCACCACAATGGCAACACCCATGTCACTAAAAGGCATCAAATCAGGGCCTTTTATCCAAAGACCCTATTGTCTTTATTTTGGGAATTAAGGATAGGCCTAATGTTATGCATGTCACACAGGAATTTGCAATATTGCAGATATTTTATTTTCTCTACCCAGTTAAGTTTAATGGTATTTGTTGGCTGAAAAATGGCTGGCGGTGAAAGGGTTAAATAGTCGAAACCGTAAAGAATGGATTTCAAAAACAGTGCAACACAAAATTCCTCTCTAGGGCTAACCCAGTAAACAACAACAAAAAATACATTTTCCTCTTAAAAAGACTTTTTCCAAACATGAAGATGAGGCGATCTGCATAATTATGAACAAAAACTTTTGATGAATGAATTTTATCCACCCAAAAAATAAGATTTTTTTTTCTGGAAGTGAAGAGGGTTAATTAATTGTTATCACACAATGTAAGATGCTCAATATTGGTATGGTCTTCACTGACATTTGCAGAGGCCGCGAGGCTCGGCTGTCCGAGTGCCCTCATGACGGGTGGGGTCATATTACCCTGAAGACTTGCCAGTACTACAGGGGTTTCGCCGGGGTTTACTGCTACAGCACTGCACAAGGTTGGACTTCATTTCATTTAATATAACCCTTCCCGTACCCCGTGGGTGTATTTGCACCCATACTTTTAGTTTTTGCTTCGTATTTTCAAAACCGTTCACGGAATCTTGCTGAAATGTTATGACTTTCGTCGAATCATTTAGTGTGTGTGTGTGTGTGTGTGTGTGTGTGTGTGTGTGTGCGCGTGTGCGTGTGCGTGTGCGTGCGTGCGCGCGCGTGCGTGCGTGCGTGCGTGCGTGTGTGCGTGCGTGCGTGCGTGTGTGTGAGTGTGTGTGTGTCAAGTCAAGTCAAAATGACCTTTATTGACGATAAAAGAATAAGCTTGATAAATCGTTTTTGCATCCATAGCATGTGTGTGCGTGCGTGCGTGCGTGCGTGCGTGCGTGCGTGAGTGCGTGCATGTATGTATGTATGTATGTATGTATGCGCGTATGTAACCAAAAATATGTTCCACGTCATAGCTCCTAAACCACTGAACCAATCTGAACAAAACTTGACAGACTTGTTCCGTCGGGTGCGTAGATTGCGCACGTACTTGGCATCATTTTGCTTTGACTTTCTTAAGTTTCACAATGCAAACAGGGGAGCCGACATACCGTCTGTACAACCCAGATCCCGGAGCCACGTGGGGGAGAGTGGAGATCCTGACACCGGGAGAAACTGACTGGGGAGCCTTGTGCGACGACGAAGAATGGGGCCAGGAAGAAGCGAGTGTAGCCTGTAGGTGAGTAGTAGATTCCACGGTGGGACCGGACACTGGGGGAATCTTTTCAGAACAAATACCCCCCCACCCCACCCTCCCACCCCTACCTTCTGGAAGTTCTGTTCCGTTCCACACAAACTCAAGCTGTTTAGTTAAAGGACCGAATCTAGAAACCTTAGATAAAAACTGCACCAAGGTTTTGTTGGCAAAAACATTTTGGCTGTGTGTTCTCCATTGTATTTTTAATATATTTCCTCAATCAGATTTATGGTGAAAACTTATTTTTGTTGAGCAGTATCACGCAACATAGTTGGTAGAAAATGTTCTTGAATAATACACTTAGTATCGTAAACATAACGACAATTGCCCATCAGTGAAAATCTAGCAATACCAACTGAATACAGCTAATATAGTCACATACTATTATACGTGATTGTTATTTATGAAAAGTTACTTATGGTAGACTAAAGTTGGCTTGAACAAACTTCTGATAATATAGATAAACTAAACATTCCTTCCGAAACAGCTGTGTGACACTCTCTGTTAACAACATACTCATTGATACTCTCTGTTTAATAACATAGTGGGTTTTTTAGTAAGGGTTTTATTTGGGATGTTTGCAAACTTGTTGTTTTTGTCAGTTGGACAACTGTTTTTAGCTCGTCAAAGGTTTTATTAAAATAAACAGAAAATCCGCTGCCATAACTACAGTGTTATTGCTTTTGTTTATTCAAGTCCTAAATAATAATTTTATCAGAAATTACTCATACACAGTAGCTTTTCTCAGCTCCTTTCAGTTCATGCCTTTTGTGAACACTCATCACCAGCATAAACCAATTTCAAGTGTTTTATCCATTAGGCTTACATTGTTTTATGGTGGTATGCCACTTGTGAGGTCTTTTCCTATCCCTAGCCACAATAAATGATAAGAATATTTGCCTCTGTTAAAAGAAATAACTTGAAACAAATAGCTCTCTGTGGAAAACTGAAAGGAGCTAGAATGAGGGGAATTAGTGTTTTGTGAATAGTAGAAGAACAAACATTGCACAAGGATAAATACCGACCGAAGCAGACCTATCGACTGATTGCTTTAGTTTTATTTCAAGGTCAAGGTCATGCTTATTAAGGAAACCTCAAAACACTTCGTGCCTAATATCTCGCGAACTTTTTGCACGTAATTTCAATGCGGGTTTTTGTTTCCCCACAACGTTTTCTGATAAAAGGGCTATAATATTATAATAATGGACGTGTGTGTCCGTTTGTGCGCGCGTACGTGCGAATACGGTCTTCGAACCCTAAGGCTGCATCTCAAGAACTGCTGCATGGAACGCTAAAAATGTAGTGTGCTAGTGTATCACGGTACACACAAAAGATCCTATGCACACAAAAAACAGAAGAAAAAAACATGCTGACCTTGACCTTGAACTTTGACCTTGAAAACGTAAATGTCTTCTTGTTGTGCTTATCTTTAGTAGGCCGCCGTCGGTCGATGTCGATCATGAATTATTGTGCGCATTAACATTACGTGCAAAGGTTCACGAGATATTAGCCATTAAGTGTTTTGAGATTTGAACTCCTTAATCACCATGACCTTGACCTTGAAATAAAACTAAAGCAATCAGTCGATATAGGTAGGCCTAATATCCTCTAGACTGCTATTCGTGAATACAATATATCAACAGAGCGAGTTAGTAGTAACTCGGGTTTCAATTGGCTTTAGGCGATATCCTCTTGAAGACAGGGATGTTTGAATGCTTACCGTTTTTGTCAGTCGTTCGGCCAACTGTTTCGTCAAAGGTGTTAAAATATACCGAAACTTCGCTGTAACAACTACGGTGTCGTCGCCTTTATTTATTCAAGTCTCATCCTATTGAAGACCTGCTTTTCAAAACCCTTTCATCGCCACTGTCGCCTCTTGGCACCACAATGATTGAACACCCATGTCACTGAAAGGCATCAAATGAGGGTCTGGTATCCAATGACCTTATGTTCTTAATTTGGGGAGGTAAGGACAGGACCTATTTTATGCATGTCACAGAAATCCCCAATATTGCAGACGAATATTTTCTCTACCCGGGTAAGTTTAACCCTTTCACCACCAAAGTCGCATTTTAGCACCACAGTGATTTAACACCTATGTCACTAAAAGGCATCAAATTGGGGTCTATTATCAAAATACCCTATTGTCTTAGTTTTGGGAAGTAAAATTAGACTTTATTTTAGATATGTCACAGAAGAATCCCCAATACTGCAGACAGATTTTATTCTCTACCCAGGTAAATTTAATGGACATTTTTGGCTGAAATATGGCTGGCGGTGAAAGGGTTAATTGTACATTTTGGATGAAGAATGGCTAGCGTTGAAAGGGTTTTAATCAGAATTACCGTGAAGCTAAAAAACCCACATGACAACCTTTCCAAAAATGACATTCTTTAAATCTCTTTTGTTTTTTTGTTTTAGAATGTTGGGCTTCCAAACTGGCCAGCTACGGGACATCGACCGTTACCTTCCCCCGGTCCAGGGCAAGGTCTTCGAGCGGTTCGAGGAATGCAGTGGCATGGAGAACCATCTGGATCGGTGCTCCCACAGAGGCTGGAGAGAAGCCTCTTCTGACGAGTGCC
>CM065704.1:5618156-5623156 GCA_017654935.2 Phymorhynchus buccinoides
TTCTTCTTCTTCTTCTTCTTCTTCTTCTTCTTCTTCTTCTTCTTTTCTTCTTCTTCTTCTTCTTCTTCTTCTTCTTCTTCTTCTTCTTCTTCTTCTTCTTCTTGTTCTTCTTCTTCTTCTTCTTCTTCTTCTTCTTCTTCTTCTTCTTCTTCTTCTTCTTCTTCTTCTTCTTCTTCTTCTTCTTCTTCTTCTTCTCTTCTTCTTCTTCTTGTTCTTCTTCTTCTTCTTGTTCTTCTTCTTCTTCTTCTTCTTCTTCTTCTTCTTCTTCTTCTTCTTCTTCTTCTTCTTCTTCTTCTTCTTCTTCTTCTTCTTCTTCTTCTTCTTCTTCTTCTTCTTCTTCTTCTTCTTCTTCTTCTTCTTCTTCTTCTTCTTCTTCTTCTTCTTCTTCTTCTTCTTCTTCTTCTTCTTCTTCTTCTTCTTCTTCTTCTTCTTCTTCTTCTTTCTTCTTCTTCTTCTTCTTCTTCTTCTTCTTCTTCTTCTTCTTCTTCTTCTTCTTCTTCTTCTTCTTCTTCTTCTTCTTCTTCTTCTTCTTCTTCTTCTCCTTCTTCTTCTTCTTCTCCTTCTTCTTCTTCTTCTTCTTCTTCTTCTAGGATCGCTCAACCAGTTTCCTGTAATATGAGCGCAGATGTGTCATGCTCTGTTATGCGCCAAACTAAAACAAATAGTTAGACCAAGCATGTCCGTCTTCAGCTAGAGAAAATCGTAGTAAGTGTTTCTTGAAGAAGAAAACAAAAGGCAGGAGAATGGACCAACAAGGCAGAAAGATAGCAGATGACAGCAAGCAAAGGGAAAAGGCAGAGTCAAAGAGAGTGACAGATTAGAGGAAGTGACAAGCACAGAACTTCCAGAAAGTGGGGGAACTATGACTATTTGTACACAACAAAACAGTATCCCCATGGGGGGTGGGCGGGAGCAAATTCAATACTCACAATTTGACATCGAGGCAGGTTGAAAAAGGATCGCAAAGACCAATGACAGACACACCCATACTGTCGAGTTGAGGAAGACTATACTATGCTTTTCACAGGATAAGTAACACTTTCCATCCATTTCAAAGTTCTTTAATGTCCGTTAATTATGAACACACCAAATAAGCGTGTTAGACTAGCTGCTCCTATTGTGTTATCATTGTATGAACTTGACTTTGAATAAAAGCTTGTTCAAAATTAAATGACTTCTTAGAAACATATACGATCACAATGTATGAACTTGACTGACTAAAAACTTGTTCAAAATGAAATGACTTCTTAGAAAGATATACGATCACAATGTATGAACTTGACTGACTAAAAACTTGTTCAAAATTAAATGACTTCTTCTTCTTCGTCTTCTTCTTCTTCGCTGTGCGTGGCCACAATCAACTCTTTGATTATTTTGCCACGGAACCGGGAGGTTCTACCACTTATGCCGGAAGAAAAGGCTCAAAGCTTTCTTAGAAAGACATGCAATCACAAATAATCTTTAAGCTTGTTGCTGCTCCTAGAATGTTATCATTGTTTGAACTTGACTTTGAATAAAAACTTGTTCAAAATTAAATGACTTCTTAGGCAAATATACGATCACAATGTATGAACTTGACTGACTAAAAACTTGTTCAAAATTAAAATTACTTCTTAGAAAGATATACGATCAGCAAAGAGCATTTCGAGAAACTATCGTCGAAGGTTTTGTCTTAGATATTTACTCCCCCCACCCCACCCTCCCGCCTTCCATCCCCCCTCCTCTCCACCCCCTTGGCTTAGCTAAGCTCGCGCCCTTTCCTCTCCCTAAACATAAATGAACAAAGCCAGGTTCGATGAGAAAGAATCTATTGATAGGTAGATTTCATCGAACAGTGGTCAAACAAAAGATACGCTCCTGATTGGCAAACATTCACATTCACGAATGGAACAAAGACAATTACTATCAGTATCACGCTACTGAACCGTCACAGACTTAAATTAATCCCTCGAGAACGCAGTTACCAATTTGATAAAACAAAATCACCCCCTTTTTGGGGCAGCATTCGTAAAAAAACACTTTTACTGGAAGGCAAAAAATATATTTTTTAAAAACCCATCACAAATATGATATGAGGTTGTTAAAGGGGCACCATGACGGATACGCCTTTTGAAGAAACACGTCGAGATCACCAGGAAAACACCCTTTACAGAGATCGCAACACTCACATTGCTCTGGTTTCCAAGAAATCAAACCGTCAAATCGGCGATTCCTCCTTGGCGTAGGTGCTGGAAGTCAGATTCTTTCAGTGAAAGAGAAGGCGTGTGCCTTCTCTTTTCTAAAGGCCGCCTGAGTTTAGACCAAATCGTTTGCACGAAATTCCCACAATACAAGCCTTTTTTTTTATACAGTTTTTATACAGTTTACCAAAAGGAGTTTCGCTCACAACAAAGGAAATAGCTCCAACTTTATTTTTTACTGCACTACAGAGAAAAAGCTTCAACCACCCTGACTGTCCTCCACCCACCCCGTTCAAAATGGCTTCTCTCTCTCTCTCTCTCTCTCTCTCTCTCTCTCTCTCTCTCTCTCTCTCTCTCTCTCTCTCTCTCTCTCTCTCTCTCTCTCTCTCTCTCTCTCTCTCTCTCTCTCTTTCCGGCATCTCCGCCAAGGAGGGATCACCGTTTTGACGGTTTGATGTCTAGGAAACCAGAGCAAAGTGAGTGTTCCGATCCTTGAAAAGGCTGTCTCTCTGCTGACCTCGACGTGTTTCTTGCAACAACAAAAACTCACCCGTCAGTGTGCCCCTTTACGGAATAATAGGCGGGATATTGATATAAAACAGTCTGTTTACACGTTAGGCAACGCGTGGAGTTTGTTTTCTCAACAGTTATCGGCATGTTGAAGAACGTCGACTTGAAAACTTTGGCATTGCCCCCCCCCCCCTTGACTGCCACCAATGTATTACGTACTGACCTGATGACATCACGGATGATGTCATCAGATGAAGAGGAATAGCCCTGATATGCTGGTTTTTGCTCTAACACAGTCAAGAGAGTTATATCCCTAGACCATTTTGCCAGATTGGCTCTATAAGTTGTCTTTTTTAAGGCATGATTTGCCCAATGATTTTTCTGTCATTTTCTCTGGCAGTCAAGGGGTTAAAAGGTCCGCTACGCCGCGTATGATTCAATTCACTGCGATCCGATTTTGACATTTGTGAGGCATGGTTCTCGTGACTACTGTCTACACGAATCTGATGAAATATCTGTATTTTATTATCAGACATTTTGTGTAATGCGTGTATTGAATGAATCTGATGGAATCCTACTAGTTATGTTCATTATTAATGTAGTCTCCCGTACACGAATCTGATGAAATATCTGTATTTTAGTATCAGACATTTTGTGTAATGCGTGTATTGAATGAATCTGATGAAATCCTACTAGTTATGTTCATTATTAATGTAGTCTCCCGTACACGAATCTGATGAAATATCTGTATTTTAGTATGAGACATTTTGTGTAATGCGTGTATGAATGAATCTGATGAAATCCTACTAGTTATGTTCACTATATTTTGTAGTCTCCCGTACACGAATCTGATGAAATATCTGTATTTTAGTATGAGACATTTTGTGTAATGCGTGTATTGAATGAATCTGATGAAATCCTACTAGTTATGTTCATTATTAATGTAGTCTCCCGTACACGAATCTGATGAAATATCTGTATTTTAGTATCAGACATTTTGTGTAATGCGTGTATTGAATGAATCTGATGAAATCCTACTAGTTATGTTCACTATATTATTAATGTAGTCTCCCGTACACGAATCTGATGAAATATCTGTATTTTAGTATCAGACATTTTGTGTAATGCGTGTATTGAATGAATCTGATGAAATCCTACTAGTTATGTTCACTATTAATGTAGTCTCCCGTACACGAATCTGATGAAATATCTGTATTTTAGTATCAGACATTTTGTGTAATGCGTGTATTGAATGAATCTGATGAAATCCTACTAGTTATGTTCATTATTAATGTAGTCCCGTACACGAATCTGATGAAATATCTGTATTTTAGTATCAGACATTTTGTGTAATGCGTGTATTGAATGAATCTGATGAAATCCTACTAGTTATGTTCATTATTAATGTAGTCTCCCGTACACGAATCTGATGAAATATCTGTATTTTAGTATCAGACATTTTGTGTAATGCGTGTATTGAATGAATCTGATGGAATCCTACTAGTTATGTTCATTATTAATGTAGTCTCCCGTACACGAATCTGATGAAATATCTGTATTTTAGTATCAGACATTTTGTGTAATGCGTGTATTGAATGAATCTGATGAAATCCTACTAGTTATGTTCATTATTAATGTAGTCTCCCGTACACGAATCTGATGAAATATCTGTATTTTAGTATCAGACATTTTGTGTAATGCGTGTATTGAATGAATCTGATGGAATCCTACTAGTTATGTTCATTATTAATGTAGTCTCCCGTACACGAATCTGATGAAATATCTGTATTTTAGTATCAGACATTTTGTGTAATGCGTGTATTGAATGAATCTGATGAAATCCTACTAGTTATGTTCATTATAGTAATGTTAGTCTCCCGTACACGAATCTGATGAAATATCTGTATTTTAGTATCAGACATTTTGTGTAATGCGTGTATTGAATGAATCTGATGAAATCCTACTAGTTATGTTCACTATATTAATGTAGTCTCCCGTACACGAATCTGATGAAATATCTGTATTTTAGTATCAGACATTTTGTGTAATGCGTGTATTGAATGAATCTGATGAAATCCTACTAGTTATGTTCATTATTCCCGTAATGTAGTCTCCCGTACACGAATCTGATGAAATATCTGTATTTTAGTATCAGACATTTTGTGTAATGCGTGTATTGAATGAATCTGATGAAATCCTACTAGTTATGTTCATTATCAGAATCTGATGAAATACTATTGTATGTTCAGTATCAGACATTTTGTGTAACCGTGTATTGAATGAATCTGATGGAATCCTACTAGTACACGA
>CM065704.1:5643156-5650656 GCA_017654935.2 Phymorhynchus buccinoides
TCCTGTCAACCACCATATTAATTATTATTTGACGATGTTTATTTTCTCCGCTTTTCACCTTGCTCCTTCGTCTTCTTCAATCATTCCGAGCGTTATTAATATCCTCGACACACTCCTCACTCCCACACACTTTTCACTCTATCACACAAACATTTACACACACTTCTTATTTTCTTCCCTTGTCTCTAACTTTCTGGGTTTTTTCTTCTTTTTTACACTTTCTCGACACACACACCCTGTTTCACTTTTCAACACAACCTCTTTCTTACACACACACTAACATAATACTCTTCATTAACACACATATCTCTTCCCACAAGTCCACTTTTTCTTACTGCCACAGACACACGGCCCCACGCACAACAATCCCCTTCCCCCCCCCTTTTCTTCGCTCTCACTCAACTCTCTCACACCCACACTCCACTCACTCCACTCTCTGCTTTATCCCATGCTGCCACACGCTCACTCTCTCACACACACACACACACACTCTCACACACACACACACACCCATCACTAATCTCACACACTCCCACACCCACACACTCATCTCACACACACACACACACACACTACACTCACACTCACACTCTCACTCACCACTCCACTCTCACCTTCTCTCTCTCTCCCTCACCCACTCTCTCTTACCTCTCTCTCACGTTTTCCAGCGGCACACACACACTCACACATTGGTCACACACACACACATTTCAGACACAACAGGGTTCACAACACACACACAAACAAAAAAGGAAAAACACAAACGTTTACACAACAGCATTAATGGCAAACACACACACACAATACACACACACTACACACACACACACCACACACACACACACCACACACACACACATAACACACACACACACAGGTGTTGTGCACACACACACACAGATGGTGTTGTGGTGTGTGTGTGTGTGTGTGTGTCACCACAAACACACACACACACACACTAAACACTACACACACACACACACACAAAAAAAAAAACTGTGTGTGTGTGTGGTGCACACACACACACACACTAACACACACACTCACACTTTAACACAACACTACATTTCACACACACACACACACACACTACCACACACCACACAAACACACAAACACACACAACACACACACACACACACACCACACCACACCACACAACTGCACACCACCCCACACCACACCACAACACACACACACACACACACACACACACACACACACACAAGCCACACACACACGTGTTTCATAACACACACACACACACACACACCACACACACACACACACACACACATGTGTCGGGTGTGTTGTGTGTGTGTGCTCACACACTTGTAACAATAAAAAAAAAAAAAAAACACACACACACAACTGTGTGCAACACACACCAAGTGGTTGTGTGTGTATCACACACAAGTGACACACACACAACACACACACACACACAACACACACACGTGTGTGTGTGTGTGGTGTTGTGTTGTGTGTGTGTGTGTTTTCTGTGTGTATGTGTGTGACTGTGTGCACACACACACAACACACACACAATACACACACACACAAACACCACACACACACACACTTACACACACAACACACACACACAAACACACACACACACACACACACACACACACACACACACACACACACACAACACACACACACGCACGCACACGCACGCACACGCACCGCCACACACACACACACACACACACAACACGCACACACACATACACACACACAACACAACACACCACACATACAACACACAACACACACAAAACAATGAAAAAGATAAACGGAGATTTTAAAAAAATCGCTTTTAGAATTTTTCTCATATCCAAAGAAATAAAGTATGGAGTCAAACTATAGATCGGCGTAGAGGGAGTACAAATTCGTTATTAATACATAATCAAAACTTTATGAAAAAGCAAACCAAACAACTGAAAAACAAACAAGTTCAATTTCCTTATAATTATGCCCTGTGGGGATACCGGGCCGGGATCTTTCATACAAATAGTTCCCCCACCTTCTGGAAGTTCTGTTTTTGTAACAAATTCCACTACTCTGTCACTCTCTTTGACTCTACCTTTCCCCTTTTACTTTCTGTCGTCTATTATCATTATGCTTTTACTGGTCCATTTTCTCCAGCCGAAGACGGACATACTGGGCCTGTTTCTTAGTTAGGCGCATAACGGCAGCATGACGCATCTGCGCTCATAATTGACAGGGAACTGTCCGAGCGAGCGATAAAGAAGAAGAAGATTTTCCTTGTTCCTGGAATAGTTGTGATTTGTTTCAAAAAGAATAATAATATTAATAATATTATTGTGTTTTGTGATCATCGTTATCCAAAATAGCGGATCATAACACTGACAGAACACGCGCTCGCATATATGTGTGTGTGTGTGTGTGTGTGTGTGTGTGTGTGTGTGTGTGTGTGTGTGTGTGTGTGTGTGTGTGTGTGTGTGTGTGTGTGTGTGTGTGTGTGTGTGTGTGTGTGTGTGTGTGTGTGTGTGTGTGTGTGTGTGTGTGGTTGTGTGTGTGTGGTTGTGTGTGTGGTTGTGTGTGTATGTGTGTGGTTGTGTGTGTGTGGTTGTGTGTGTGTGTGTGTGTGTGTGTGTGTGTGTGTGTGTGTGTGTGTGTGTGTGTGTGTGTGTGTGTACGTGCGTGTGCGTGCGTGCGTGAGTGCGTGCGTGTGTGTGTGTGTGTGCGTGCGTGCGAGCATACGCGTGTGCGTGTGTCTGGCTGTGTGTGTGCACGCGCGCTTGCACGTGCGTGCTGTGTGCGCACGCATGTGTGCACGTGTATGTGTGCGTGCGTTAGTGCGTGCATACTTGCATTCATTCGTACACACACGGCACCCACAGCAAATAAGGAAGAAAACAAAAAATGAACCACAATCTCTAACCAACCACAAGGAAATATAACTCTTCGACATTAACCCTTCCACCGCCAACGCTGCATTTTAACACCGATGTTACTAAAAGGCATCAAATCAGGGCCTGTTATCCAAATACCATATTTTCTTAATTTTGGGAGGTAAGGATAGGCCTAATGTTATATATGTCACAGGGGAATCAGCAATATTGCGGATAAATATTTTTTTTTTTTACACAGTTAAGTTTAACCCTTTCACCGCCAGCCATTTTTCAGCAAAATGTTTCCATTAATCTTACCTGGGTAGAGAAAAAGAATCATCTGCAATATTGGAAATCCCTCTGTGACATGTATGAAGTAAGGCCCATCCTTACCTCCCAAAGTGAAGAAAATAGGGTCCCTGAATTAACAGACCCTGGCTTTATGCCTTTGGGACATTGGTGTTAAATCATTGTGGTGCAAAAATGCGACATTGGCGGTGAAAGGGTAATGGTATTTTTGGGGCTGAAAAAAATGGCTGGCGGTGAAAGGGTTAACAAATGACCATTCACACCTAAAACCTGCGAGACTTTGACAACTAAGGATCTTCCTTTCAGTACTATGTTCACAGAGACTATAATAAACTTCCTCACACTAAAGTTGTGTTCCTATTATCAACACCCACGGGAAGGCCTAATCAGAATCATTATTGTTTGTTCTGATAGCAGATGCTGTCGTTGTTTCCTTGATCCTGTTTTGCACCTGTGCTACAGCCTTAGGGTTGTAGTTGGCCTTTTGGAGACCATAATTATAAGCTTACCATCATCATCTGTGCTGATGATGGAAGGTGTTCTTGACCAAGTCTGAGACGGTAGGTAGGCCGAAATTTACATTGTGCCATATTCTTCTTGGTTTTTTTTAGAATAGCAAACAATATTCTGCTGTCTCAGTGACGCGCGTTCACACAATCACGCACACGCACGCACACGCACGCGCGCACACACACACACAAATACACACAGGCCACACACACACACACACACACACACACACACACACACACACACACACACACACACACACACACACACACACACACACACACACACACACAAATACACACAGGCCACACACACACACACACACACACACACACACACACACACACACACACACACACACACACACACACACACACACACACACACACACACCACACACACACACACACACACACACACACACACACACACACACATACACATTGTCTGAATCGCTTTTAGTGGAATGACGTTAAACTGAAGAACAACACACACACACACACGCGCGCGCACGCGCGCGCGCACGCACACGCACACGCACACGCACACGCACACGCACACACACACACACACACACACACACACACACACACACACACACACACACACACACACACACACACACACACACACACACACACACACACACAAGCACACGCGCGCGCAGGCGTGCAGAGTGGAGCAACAACACGCACGCACACGCACATACACACACACACAAACACACACACACAAACACCGACACACACCGACACACACACCGACACACACACACACACACACACACACACACACACACACACACACACACACTCACACACACACACACACACACACACACACACACACACACAAGCACGCGCGCGCGCACGCGTACAGAGTGGAGCAACGAACAATTAATACTAATTAGACATTGTCATAGCTTTTTTGCCGTTTTGTTTTTATGTGCTCAACCACAGACATTCCCACAATCTATTGTTATCATACATGACCCAGCAACGCGGACATGAAAATAGAAAGTTTTGCTTGTTACCAACCGCGATCGAAGAGAGCAGATTGGTAATGTTTTCACTCGTGTCTGAGGTGGTGTTTGTATGTTTGTATGTTTGTATGTTTGTATGTTTGTTTGTATGTTTGTATGTATCCTCTCTAGCGTTTGAACGGATGGACTTAGGGTGCTCAAATTTTGCATGCGGGCAGGTAGTAGGAAGATCTAGGCCACGTTCCATAATGAAGGTTATGGGTCAAAGGTCAAGGTCACTGGAGCCGAATAACGCTGCCGCGCGGTATCCTCTCTAGCGTTTGAACGGATGGACTTAGGGTGCTCAAATTTTGCATGCGGGTAGGTAGTAAGAAGATCTAGGCCAAGGTCGATAATGAAGGTTATGGGTCAAAGGTCAAGGTCACTGGAGCCGAATAACGCTGCCTCGCGGTTGGTGATTTAGCCTCTTATAACGCTCTAGTTCATACATGCGTGCATCTTTTCCTGGTATACAAGGATTTCCAGGTTTTTTAAATTTTACCAGAAAAGGAAGTTCCTTTTTATTTAAATTTGTCAAACAAGATCTTTGTGGGTCTACTGTATTTTGCAAACACTTTAAATAAAATAAGCATTTGTATAAATTGTGGAAAAAGCAAACTAATACCTTCATAAATCATTTTTTTTCTTCAGCTGCAGAGGGACATTACCCCTGGACCCCGGCCTTTCAGGGTTTTTTTCATTTTGTGTAGTTGCACCCATGTTCATTATGCTTGTTTATGTATATATATCTGGAAGGCAACACTTCAACTGATTTTGTTTCGTATTATTTTTTTATATTTAAGATGAGACATTTAAGGTAAACATAGTTGACTGCTAGGTTTTTATCAAGTTTACATATCAACATTGGATTTCCTTTTTAACATTAATTTATTTTGCTTACAAGCTGACGGCTTATTTCTCGATATTCTCATATAGCAGCCATTAGCCATTTTAGCCAATGGCCATCATAGCCATTAGCCCTCTTATATCCATTAGCAATTTTAACCTCAACCACCCCCACTCCAACCCCCTCCAAATTTGGATAACCATAGATTTGTTTCAGTATTACGCATTTATTTCTCTCTGTCTGTTTGTCCAATGTTGAATGTTTCTGAGAAAGTTCATTCTAAAACCTCTGCGACTTTTGTTGTTGTTGTTTCCCTTGCATTGGTTTTAACTGTCAGAGGAAGGATTCCATAAAGGTAGAAAATGTTGACAATACTCATTGTGTTTTTGCTTGTTTCTTTTCTGGTTTTTGCTTTTTACCCTCCGAATAAGATTGATCTTTCTTTGCTTTTCCAGAGGTGGGAAGTAAAACTGACTGATAATTCATTTGACCCTGTCAGCCTCATATCAGCCCGATCAGCCTCGTCAGCTGGTCAGGAAGCAACTGCCACCGTCTGGCTTTCTTCCAACATGGACCAAAATCGGTCCAGCCCCTCGGACCATGACGTCAGCCGGGCCACTGACGTCATCAACGCCTTTCTGCCCTGGGTGCTCATCGTGTGCGGGACAGCCTTCAACCTCCTCACCATCCTGGGCATGCGCACCAAGAACTTCCGCTCCCTCTCCACTTCCGTTTACATGACAGTGGGGGCAGGAAATGACGTGCTCAGCTGCCTCATCCTGCTCTTCGCTCATTGGCTGCACGTGAATTTCCCGGAAGCCATCTTGCGCGGGAAGGACGCTCACTTTCTGTGCAAGTTTTTCAACTTTTACGGTTGGGGTCAGACGGATTTCGGCTTGCTGCTGCACGCGGCTATGACGGCTGATCGTGCTTACGCCATTCTGCGCCCTATGACGACGGCGGATCCGGTGAGGAGAGCGAAAATCGTCATCAGTACCTGCGCGGTGGTCGTCGTCCTCATGACGTTCCATTTCTGGTTCTCCTCCGACATCGTGTCGAGGGAGAGGAAGGACCGCCTCTGCGACGTGGGCTTCACCAGCGCCGCCTACCACGAGTTCTACCGCAGTTACTGGCCCTGGATGAACGCCGCCTTCGTCACTTCCTGCTTCGTCGTCATGGTGACCAGCAACTGCGTCCTCGTGCGCCACGTGCGAAGGAACAGGCAAGGGAAGGAATTGCTCAGAACAAGGGGGACTACTACTACTGCTACTGCTACTACTACTACTACTCGAGGTACGGTCCAGCGCGAGTTGCCTCGCTCGTCCTCCATCATGTCTGTGCACGCGGGGACCAGCTACAGCAGCGTGGGGAACCAGGTGGCCAAGATGATGGTCGGGGAGTCCCTGGCCCTCTTCCTCCTCTCCTACCCCTTCTCCGTCTACCTCATCGTGACCTCCAGGGTCGAGGTCGAGGTCAAGGTCAACGAGCTGGTCTTCAACGCGGTGCTGTACTGCCTGTACGCCAACAAGTGCGTCAACTTCGTCGTCTATTGCCTGGCGGGGAAGAAGTTCCGCAAGGCCGTCTTCAACGAGGTGCTTTGTCGGAGCCGCTGCCACACGAACTTGTTCTTCGCGGGGAGGAGGAGAAACAGGAGGGGTAGAGGGGTCTTTATTGCGGCGCAGGAATCTGGTGGCCACAGTCACAGCGGCAGTAGTAGTCAAGGTCAAGGTCAAGGTCAGAGTTCATCTCGCCAGGGGAGTTCATCGAGGACGTGTTTGACAAGGTTAAGGTCGCTAGGAGAAAGTATTACCGCAGTTTCGTTTGTTGGTTCGCGCGACCGAGAGACTGAGAGTTGAGGATGTTGATGACAATTAAAGCCGCCATGGGGTAAATGATAAACCTTAGTAGGGCCTGTATATAATTATTGGATCGCAAAAACCTGACTGGAT
>CM065704.1:5658156-5668156 GCA_017654935.2 Phymorhynchus buccinoides
AACATTGGAAACATGCTGTTTGAAAGAAAGGGTTTGGTCCAAAGTAACACCTAGATTGCGGACGGATGCCGATAGCTTGATCTCAGTGCCATCAATGTCTACAGAACATGGGAGAACCTGAGTTTTAATTGTGTGGTTAGAGGCTACAAGAATCATCTCTGTCTTATCAGCATTCAGTTGCAGTTTGTTGTAAAACATCCATGTTTTAACAGCAGAGATGCACAACTTAGAAGAAGAAATCATTTGATCTAATTGACTCAGGTGGGCAGAAATGTACAGTTGATTGTCATCAGAAAAGCTATGATGTAGAATAGAATGCTGGTTGATGATGGCGGAGAGAGGTTGGGTATAAAGAACAAAAAGGATAGGGCCTAAGACTGAACCTTGGGGCACACCGAACTGAAGACCTTTTGGAAGAGATGGAGAACCATTGACAACAACTTTCTGTGTGCGATCAGAGAGGTAGGACGAAAACCAGGAAAGAACAGTATAGAACTTATAAGGCGATACTTTTTCCCCCCAGACTGAGACCCAGGGCTGCGCCTTATAATATGACTACTATTAGTACTAAAAGTAAAACAGTAAGAAAATGAAATAACAGAATCTGAATTTTGTGTAAATTTGGGGTGTGTGCCTTATATATATATATACTATATTATGTATCATGTAGTCAACTTCTTTTTTTCAATATATTATAAAATGTGAATTACAGTGGCTTAGGTCTATGTGTGTGCGTGTGTGCGTACAAGTGCGCGCATGTGTGTGTGTGTGTGTGCATGACTGAAACCAAATCTATGGTTCATTTTATCGGGTAAGTTTACAAAATCCTTCACCCAGTTCCTCTGTACATCTACTAGTAGTAGTACATGTTTTGAAACAAACCCCAGTCTTTCACAACTTCCTCCTCTTAAAAATAACATTATCAATTATTGAATTTAAGTAATGACATCACTAATCAGTACAATCTCAAACGATGGTGGAGGTAAGGATGTTCAGTTGCTCTCCTGATTTGTCCTTGTGTTTTGAATGTTTTCATAGCCCTGGCATGAGCACTTCTTTTAAATTGTTTCTTTTAAATTGTTTCTTGTGGACATTCCGGGGAGTCACAGCTGTTCCGTCCAACACAAAATCAAGCTGTTTAGTTAAAAGACTGAACCTAAAAAAATTTGATAAAAACTGCACCAAGCCTTTGTTTGTAAACATATTTTAGCTGTGTGTTCTTCATTGTATTTTTTATGCATGTCTTCCATCAGATGTACGGTAAAAACTTATTTTTGTTGAGCAGCATCATGCAACATGTTTAGTAGGAAATAATACACTTAGTATCGCAAGCATGAATAAAATTGCCCATGAGTGAAAATCTAGCAATAGCCACTGAATACAACTAATTTAGTCACATACTACAACATATTCGTGACTGTTATTTATGAAAAGTTACTTAGGGTAAACTAAAGTTCGCTTGAAAAAACTTCTGAAAATATAGATAAGCTAAATGTTCCTCCCAAAACAGCTGTGGAGTCTTTTGTAGCAATATTAGTTCCCCCACCTTCTGGAAGTTTTGTGCTTGTAACTTCCTCTAACCTACAGGTCACTCTCTTAGTCTTAGAGAACTTTAGACTCTCTTTGACTGCCTTTTCCCTTTGGTTGCTGTCATATCTAAGTACTATCTTTCTGCCTTACTCTACTGGTCCATTCTCCTGCCTTTGTTGTAGAAACGGTCCAGAGGTTTTATTCCCCTGAAAACGGACATGCTGGGCCTTTAAAACTACTTCTTAGTTAGGTGCATAACGGCAGCGTGACGCATCTGCGCTCTTATGACAGGAAACTGTCTGAGCGTTTGACATTTATAAAAACAGAAAGAAGAAAGAAAATGGTGGTTTAGTCCCACCATGGAGGTTATATTTTTTACCTTTGGACTTTTGGTGTTTGTTCGTTTTCCTACCTTGATTTTGTTCTCATTTTCTGTTTGCACCTTTGAAGGGTCTGTGACCCGAAGTATTGTGTCATTAACCCTTTCACCACCAAAGTCGCATTTTAGCACCACAGTGGTTTAACACCCATGTCATTAACCCTTTCACCACCAATGTCGCATTTATGCACCACAATGGTTTAACACCCATGTCATTAACCCTTTCACCGCCAAAGTCGCATTTATGCACCACAATGGTTTAACACCCATGTCATTAACCCTTTCACCGCCAATGTCGCATTTATGCACCACAATGGTTTAACACCCATGTCATTAACCCTTTCACCACCAATGTCACATTTATGCACCACAATGGTTTAACACCCATGTCATTAACCCTTTCACCGCCAATGTCACATTTATGCACCACAATGGTTTAACACCCATGTCATTAACCCTTTCACCGCCAAAGTCGCATTTTAGCACCACAATGGTTTAACACCCATGTCATTAACCCTTTCACCCGCCAAAGTCGCATTTATGCACCACAATGGTTTAACACCCATGTCTTTAACCCTTTCACTGCCAATGTCGCATTTATGCACCACAATGGTTTAACACCCATGTCATTAACCCTTTCACCACCAATGTCGCATTTATGCACCACAATGGTTTAACACCCATGTCATTAACCCTTTCACCGCCAAAGTCGCATTTTAGCACCACAATGGTTTAACACCCATGTCATTAACCCTTTCACCGCCAAAGTCGCATTTATGCACCACAATGGTTTAACACCCATGTCATTAACCCTTTCACCGCCAAAGTCGCATTTATGCACCACAATGGTTTAACACCCATGTCATTAAACCCTTTCACCGCCAAAGTCGCATTTATGCACCACAATGGTTTAACACCCATGTCAATTAACCCTTTCACCGCCAAAGTCGCATTTATGCACCACAATGGATTAACACCCATGTCATTAACCCTTTCACCGCCAATGTCGCATTTATGCACCACAATGGTTTAACACCCATGTCATTAACCCTTTCACCGCCAATGTCACATTTTAGCACCACAATGGTTTAACACCCATGTCATTAACCCTTTCACCGCCAATGTCACATTTTAGCACCACAATGGTTTAACACCCATGTCATTAACCCTTTCACCGCCAATGTCACATTTATGCACCACAATGGTTTAACACCCATGTCATTAACCCTTTCACTGCCAATGTCGCATTTATGCACCACAATGACCCATGTCACTAACCCTTTCACCACCAATGTCACATTTATGCACCACAATGGTTTAAAACCATGTCATTAACCCTTTCACCGCCAATGTCGCATTTATGCACCACAATGGTTTAACACCCATGTCATTAACCCTTTCACCGCCAAAGTCGCATTTATGCACCACAATGGTTTAACACCCATGTCTTTAACCCTTTCACCGCCAATGTCGCATTTATGCACCACAATGGTTTAACACCCATGTCTTTAACCCTTTCACCGCCAAAGTCGCATGTATGCACCGCAATGGATTAACACCCATGTCATTAACCCTTTCACCGCCAAAGTCGCATTTATGCACCACAATGGTTTAACACACCCCATGTCTTTAACCCTTTCACCGCCAATGTCGCATTTATGCACCACAATGGTTTAACACCCATGTCTTTAACCCTTTCACCGCCAAAGTCGCATGTATGCACCGCAATGGATTAACACCCATGTCATTAACCCTTTCACCGCCAAAGTCGCATTTTATGCACCACAAAGGTTTAACACCCATGTCTTTAACCCTTTCACTGCCAATGTCCCATTTATGCACCACAATGGTTTAACACCCATGTCATTAACCCTTTCACCGCCAAAGTCGCATTTATGCACCACAATGGTTTAACACCCATGTCATTAACCCTTTCACCGCCAATGTCACATTTTAGCACCACAATGGTTTAACACCCATGTCATTAACCCTTTCACCGCCAATGTCACATTTTAGCACCACAATGGTTTAACACCCATGTCATTAACCCTTTCACCGCCAATGTCACATTTTAGCACCACAATGGTTTAACACCCATGTCTTTAACCCTTTCACCGCCAATGTCACATTTTAGCACCACAATGGTTTAACACCCATGTCATTAACCCTTTCACCGCCAATGTCACATTTTAGCACCACAATGGTTTAACACCCATGTCATTAACCCTTTCACCCTTTATCACCGCCAATGTCGCATTTATGCACCACAATGGTTTAACACCCATGTCATTAACCCTTTCACCGCCAAAGTCGCATTTATGCACCACAAAGGTTTAACACCCATGTCTTTAACCCTTTCACTGCCAATGTCCCATTTATGCACCACAATGGTTTAACACCCATGTCATTAACCCTTTCACCGCCAAAGTCGCATTTATGCACCACAATGGTTTAACACCCATGTCATTAACCCTTTCACCGCCAATGTCACATTTTAGCACCACAATGGTTTAACACCCATGTCATTAACCCTTTCACCGCCAATGTCACATTTTAGCACCACAATGGTTTAACACCCATGTCTTTAACCCTTTCACCACCAATGTCGTATTTATGCACCACAATGGTTTAACACCCATGTCATTAACCCTTTCACCGCCAATGTCGTATTTATGCACCACAATGGTTTAACACCCATGTCTTTAACCCTTTCACCGCCAATGTCGTATTTATGCACCACAATGGTTTAACCCCATGTCATTAACCCTTTCACCGCCAATGTCGTATTTATGCACCACAATGGTTTAAACACCCATGCTTTAACCCTTTCACCACCAATGTCACATTTTAGCACCACAATGGTTTAACACCCATGTCTTTAACCCTTTCACCGCCAATGTCGTATTTATGCACCACAATGGTTTAACACCCATGTCATTAACCCTTTCACCGCCAATGTCACATTTTAGCACCACAATGGTTTAACACCCATGTCTTTAACCCTTTCACCGCCAATGTCGTATTTATGCACCACAATGGTTTAACACCCATGTCTTTAACCCTTTCACCACCAATGTCGTATTTATGCACCACAATGGTTTAACACCCATGTCACTAAAAGGCATCAAATCAGGATCTGTTATCCAAAGACCCTGTTCTCTGAATTTTGGGAGGTAATAACAGGCCTAATGTTTTAAACATGTCATACTCATAGAGTAATTCGTAAAATTGCCACCAAAAAAAAAAATCTCTACCCAGTTAAGTTTAATGGCATTTTTGGGCAGAAAAATGGCTGGGGGTGAAAGGGTTAAATTATTTCCAAGTCAAATTACAACCACCCAAGTGTTTGCTTGCTTTATTCCACATTGAATTTTGACAGCAGTCATTTTTTGAACTTATATATTTTTTAAGTCCTGCACTCGTCTTTAGCCTAGGTCTGTCTGTCTTAGTCTCTGACTCCTTTGAAGAATAAAATTCAAAGAGTACTACTACATAATTATGTGGATTCTGTTTCTACTGCATTGAGCCTTTTTTCCCCGGTATAATTATAAACTAAAAACAACAACAAGCAATATATAGATCTGTTTCCTTTAAAAAAATTAACACCTAACACAATCCATGGGCAAATGTACTCGCCCAAGACATCACTCTACGCTCCAACCAAATGCAAAGACATTCACTGCCAAGCACCCTGCCTTGTGTTTGTCTGCTTTTAGGGCTTATTATTATATATATATATACAGTATATATATATTGACTGTTTCTTCCAGTGATTCAACACATGCACACCCGTGACTCCTGAACTTGATGTTTTAATAGGATACAAGAGACATGGCCCACTGATATTGATCAACTGATCAAGTAGCTTTTTTTAATACACCCAAGAAAAGTTGTCTTTAGTTTAAAACTTTAACCCTTTCACCGCCAATGTCGCATTTTAGCACCACAACGATTTAACACCCATGTCACGAAAAGGCATCAAAGCAGGGTCTGTAGTGTTATCCAAAGAGCATTTTGTCTTCATTTGGGGAGGTAAGGATAGATAGGCCTTACTTTATACATGTCATAGAAGAATCCCCACTATTGCAGACCATTTTGTCTTCATTTGGGGAGGTAAGGATAGATAGGCCTTACTTTATGCATGTCATAGAAGAATCCCCACTATTGCAGACCATTGTTTCTTCATTTGGGGAGGTAAGGATAGGCCTTACTTTATACATGTCATAGAAGAATCCCCACTATTGCAGACCATTGTGTCTTCATTTGGGGAGGTAAGGATAGGCCTTACTTTATACATGTCATAGAAGAATCCCCACTATTGCAGACCATTGTTTCTTCATTTGGGGAGGTAAGGATAGGCCTTACTTTTATACCATGTCATAGAAGAATCCCCACTATTGCAGACCATTGTTTCTTCATTTGGGGAGGTAAGGACAGGCCTTACTTTATACATGTCATAGAAGAATCCCCACTATTGCAGACCATTGTGTCTTCATTTGGGGAGGTAAGGATAGGCCTTACTTTATACATGTCATAGAAGAATCCCCACTATTGCAGACCATTGTGTCTTCATTTGGGGAGGTAAGGATAGGCCTTACTTTATACATGTCATAGAAGAATCCCCACTATTGCAGACCATTGTGTCTTCATTTGGGGAGGTAAGGATAGGCCTTACTTTATACATGTCATAGAAGAATCCCCACTATTGCAGACCATTGTGTCTTCATTTGGGGAGGTAAGGATAGGCCTTACTTTATACATGTCATAGAAGAATCCCCACTATTGCAGACCATTGTGTCTTCATTTGGGGAGGTAAGGATAGATAGGCCTTACTTTATACATGTCATAGAAGAATCCCCACCATTGCAGACCCATTGTTTCTTCATTTGGGGAGGTAAGGATAGGCCTTACTTTATACATGTCATGGAAGAATCCCCACTATTGCAGACCATTGTGTCTTCATTTGGGGAGGTAAGGATAGGCCTTACTTTATACATGTCATAGAAGAATCCCCACTATTGCAGACCATTGTGTCTTCATTTGGGGAGGTAAGGATAGATAGGCCTTACTTTATACATGTCATAGAAGAATCCCCACTATTGCAGACCATTGTGTCTTCATTTGGGGAGGTAAGGATAGGCCTTACTTTATACATGTCATAGAAGAATCCCCACTATTGCAGACCATTGTGTCTTCATTTGGGGAGGTAAGGATACAGGCCTTACTTTATACATGTCCTAGAAGAATCCCCACTATTGCAGACCATTGTGTCTTCATTTGGGGAGGTAAGGATAGGCCTTACTTTATACATGTCATAGAAGAATCCCCACTATTGCAGACCATTGTGTCTTCATTTGGGGAGGTAAGGATAGGCCTTACTTTATACATGTCATAGAAGAATCCCCACTATTGCAGACCATTGTGTCTTCATTTGGGGAGGTAAGGACAGGCCTTACTTTATACATGTCATAGAAGAATCCCCACTATTGCAGACCATTGTTTCTTCATTTGGGGAGGTAAGGACAGGCCTTACTTTATACATGTCATAGAAGAATCCCCACTATTGCAGACCATTGTGTCTTCATTTGGGGAGGTAAGGATAGGCCTTACTTTATACATGTCATAGAAGAATCCCCACTATTGCAGACCATTGTGTCTTCATTTGGGGAGGTAAGGATAGGCCTTACTTTATACATGTCATAGAAGAATCCCCACTATTGCAGACAATTTTTTTTCTCTACCCAGGTAAGTTTAATGGAATATAAACATGTTTGCTGAAAAATGGCTGGCGGCGAAAGGGTTAATAACATAATCAAAACTGACAAAAGTAAGCTCTTTTTTAAATAGCAATCTCAATCATGCACTCTTTTTTAAACAAAGACTGTTTTGTGTTTATAAATGACTTTATCTGAACCTTTGTCAGTCATTCACCGATTCAGTAAATTTCATGATAACAAACTAAAAAGAGAATTTGTTTAAGGCAGTCAAGCCGTAATAAATTATTATTAACCAGGGCTCCCATTCCCAATCGTTCCGCAAAACAAGGGGTCCCAGGGACTCCTTCACTTACATAGAGGGTCCTAGAGGCGGGATAGAGGGTCCCAGTGCCAGTGACATAGCAAATGCTAAAAATATTTTTTCTAGTGCATCCCTGGGACCCCCTGCACATTCTTTTAGAGGGTCCTTTATAATTTTAGTACTTCATAGACCCCCAAATGTCCCTGGGAGCCCTGATTAACTTTTATTTTTAAAACAAAATGACTTTTGACGAGAAGTTTTGTCTTTACGTAACTTAGAACAAAATTCAAAATATTAAGCGTAATATTCACGTAAGCCTATCTAGAACCATGTTTGTTTTGTTAATTAATCAGTTTGTGTACGCAGTTCACAATCGTTGATTGCTATTTAAATGAAATTCTTAACAAGGGCTGGGGGGAGAGAGAAAAAGAGAGGGAGAGAGAGAGAGAGAGAGAGAGAGAGAGAGAGAGAGAGAGAGAGAGAGAGAGAGAGAGAGAGAGATCTATTCTCACCTACCGAACAATCCTTCATCATACAAACGGCATGAGAGTTAAAACAAGAATCTTTGCTGTACGCTTTCTTACAAAAAAATAATAGGACACGTCTGCCTCCTCAGTGACAATGGGACAATTGTCCTGTCAAAAGTCAAGAGAATAGGACATTTGCAATTTTAATAGGTCAATGTCAGGAAAATGACAGAAACGTGCATCACTGCTGTAGTACGCTAGTGAAATGGCCCTCAATTGCTGGTGAAAAGTGGAGTTAACTGCCATGAACTGTGACCTTTGAATGTCCCTAGCCCTGTAGCTTGTGAAAGTGGGATTGCGATGAATAAGGGTATGGTGAGTGTGTGTGTGTGTGTGTGTGTGTGTGTGTGTGTGTGTGTGTGTGTGTGTGTGAGTCTTTGACTCTTACTCTTAGTGTGAAAGTGGGGATTACTTTAAAGTTTAAAATTGCAATAAGGGGCCTCTCCATGTATGTGTGTGTGTGTGTGTGTGTGTGTGTGTGTGTGCGTGTGCGTGTGCGTGCGTGTGTGTGTGTGTGTGAGTCTTTGACTCTTACTCTTAGTGTGAAAGTGGGGATTACTTTAAAGTTTAAAATTGCAATAAGGGGCCTCTCCATGTATGTGTGAGTGTGTGTGTGTGTGTGTGTGTGTGTGTGTGTGTGTGTGTGTGTGTGTGTGTGTGTGTGTGTGTGTGTGTGTGTGTGTGTGTGTGTTCGTGTGTGTATGTGTGAGTGTGTGTGTGTGTGTGTGTGTGTGTGTGTGTGTGTGTGTTTGAGTCTTTGACTCTTAGTGTGAAAGTGGGGATTATTTTCTTTTTAAAGTTTAAAATTGCAGTAAGGGGCCTCTCCATGTGTGTGTGAGTGTGTGTGTGTGTCACCGTGTGTGTGTCTGTGCATAATGTATCATGTGTGTGTCTGCCTCAATGACTGTGAGTTGCTTGCATTCTGGGGGCTGTTTCACAAGGGCGGGGTCTCATATTAACAGGTTTTTTTAATACATTTTTTGTATATATATTCTAGTCACAGAGACTTATCTCTGTGAAATTCGGGCTGCTCTCCCCCTGCAAGTGCAGTGCCTACCCAATTTTTTTTTTGGGGGTGGGGGTGAGGAGGGGGGTGGACACACTTGGAAAACCTAGCTAACAATTTGGTCATACCAAGCAGCGGGATTTCTCCCTGCTCTTACCGACTTTCAACTGCTGTGGGATTTTTACGTGCGTAAAGCGCACAGGTCAGACTAGCTTTAAGTCCACATCCGAAGGACTTTACGTTCAGTTTGATTTTCCTGTCAAACTAGAAAGAAAGGGCGAGGCCGGGATTCGAACCTGACGCTGCAGTCACGCATTACATTTGGCAGGCAAATGTCTTAGCCACTCTGCCACCTTTGCACAATTAGGCAATAATAGTCATAAAAAAACACAGTCTTCATTCACTGATGGTTTTGTGAACGCTTTGATCCACTTCCAAGTCTTGCGCGCCCAAAACTATAACATGACTTGGTAACGGCAGCTCATGGTTAAATATAATTTCTTATTATTAATTGGACCCATTTATATAAAATGATTTTTC
>CM065704.1:5673156-5675656 GCA_017654935.2 Phymorhynchus buccinoides
GATTCTTGGAACGAGAACCCAGTGCCCTGGACGCAAAGGAAACATGGATTATTATTTAAAGAAACAAAAAAAGCCAAAGCCAAGGGTTGCCCAAAAAAGCATAGTTTTTTTTTCTTCTGCGCTAGGGGAGGGGTTGAGGGGAGGGGGAGGGAAAATGAAATAGGAGAGAGGCGTAGAAGCGTTGCGCAATGTTGGGTCCATTCAGAAAGGGGTGTTTGGGGAATTGGTTTGGGGGATAGTCTGTTGGATCGATGAGTCTAACACTGTGGAACCTCCCTTATAAGACCTCCCGTTATAAGACTCCCATATATAAGACCTTCTTCTCTGAAACATTGCCCTTTACAAGTATTAACATTGCCTCCCTTGTATGACCCCTCCTTTATAAGACCTCATTTCAGATGATTTTGGAAGGTCTTATAAGGGAGGTCCCACTGTACTTGCAATGCATTGCTCACTTAGTTTGACTTGTTCTGTCACTACAGTGGAACCTCCCTTATAAGACCTCCCATTATAAGACTTCCTCCCACATAAGACCTGCTGCTCTGAGACATTGCCCTTTGTAAGTATTAACATTGCCTCCCTTATCAGACCCCTCCCTTATAAGACCTCCCATTATAAGACTCCCTCCCACATAAGACCTGCTGCTCTGAGACATTGCCCTTCTTTGTAAGTATTAACATTGCCTCCCTTATCAGACCCCTCCCTTATAAGACCTCCCATTATAAGACTCCCTCCCACATAAGACCTGCTGCTCTGGCACATTGCCCTTCTTTGTAAGTATTAACATTGCCTCCCTTATCAGACCCCTCCCTTATAAGACCTCGTTTTGGATGATTTGTGAAGGTCTTATAAGGGAGGTTCCACCGTGCTTGCAATGGATTGCTCACTTTGACTTGTTCTGTCAGTATTCTGTCTTTGGAGAACTAACTGTTTAGAATTTGGGGACACATTTGTTAGAATGGATTTTATGACCCTTAGAAATTGTTTGATGGAAGTCGGGTGCATTGAATTTTTAATTGAAGCACATTTTGCCCCATTAGGGATACGTATGTACCCCCCCCCCCCTCCACCCCCACCCCCCTTCTGGAAGTTCTATGCTAGCAACTTGATCAGTATCCCTCTCTAATTCAGTAGTTGACTCCAATTGTTCTGTTCTTATTGTCCTTAATTGACTGTTTTTCTGCCTTATTGATCCATTCTCCTGCCATCTTTTATAACAAAAACCCTTCTAAACCGGAATCACCCCCCTGTGAGGATACCTGTGTGTGTGTGTGTGTGTGTGTGTGTGTGTGTGTGTGTGTGTGTGTGTGTGTGTTTGTGTTTGTGTTTGTGTGGTGTGGTGTGTTTGTGTATGGTGTGTTTGTGTTTGTGTGTGGTGTGTGTGTTTGTGTGTGGTGTGTTTGTGTTTTTGTGTGGTTTGTGTGTGGTGTGTGTGTGTGTGGTGTGTGTGTTTGTGTGTGGTGTGTTTGTGTTTGTGTGTGTATGGTGTGTGTGTTTGTGTGTGGTGTGTTTGTGTTTGTGCGTGGTGTGTTTGTGGTGTGTGTGTTTGTGTGTGGTGTGTGTGTGTGTGTGTGTGTGTGTGTGTGTGTGTGTGTGTGTGTGTGTGTGTGTGTGTGTGTCTTTCATACAAATAGTTCCCCTGCCTTCTGGAAGTTCTGTGCTTGTGACTTCCTCTAATATGTCACTCTCTTTGACTCTGCCTTTTCCCTTTGCTTACTGTCATCTACTCTCTTTCTTGGTCCATTCTCTTGCCTTTGTTCAAGAAACTGTTTCCGTGTGACTGTTAGAATTAGACAGATTTTCTCCAGCCGAAGATGGACATACTGCCACTGGGCTTAAGATTAGTAACAATTTCTTAGTTAAGCGCATAACAGCAGCATGATGCATCTGTGCTCTTATGACTGGAAACTGTCTTGTGCGATCAAAGAAGAAGAGAAACAAGAAGAAGAGTTGGAATGTGTTGGGTGAAGAATAGATCATGGAGTTCTAACAAGCGAGTGTAGCGTATCTTGTTGATAAGGCGATGCTTTTTGGCTCACTCGTGTTAACACGGAGTGAGTCTATAAGTATGATAGTTGTTCGGTTGTGTGTGTGTGTGTGTGTGTGTGCGTGTGTGTGTGTGTGTGTGTGTGTGTGTGTGTGTGTGTTGCGTCCATGGTCCAATCTCCAAGCTTTAACGTCGGCATTATCTCGGGAAATAGAAGGCGTACATTGTTCAAACTTTGCATACACATAGATGTCTATGCAAGCTTTCAAACAATAGTGATTTGAATAATTAAATACTTAAAACATCACTGTAAACAGATAACAAACAGATAACATTTTAGATTAGTGGGTTAGAGAGTATTCAACAGGCAACAAAAATTAAGAGTCATCCACAGACAAAGCCTCGATATCTCATTGGTAGAGCATCTGTCTGTTATGCCAATGGTTCCGGGTTCGAATCTTAGCAAAGGCACTTTAAAAAAACACCATTTTTTAGTTGAGCGCATAGTTTCAG
>CM065704.1:5680656-5703156 GCA_017654935.2 Phymorhynchus buccinoides
TGAAATCAACCAATCATTGCAGACTTTACTTTGAGTTTTGGGGGTGGGGTGGGGTGGGGTGAATCAGGGATTGGAATGTGAAATTTTACTTCTTTCTATGCGTGAATTGTTTTCGTCAATGGGAGACAACCGACAAAGGTTTGGAATCTGATATTTTACGATCGTTTAGTGCAAGGTGTTGGTAATCTTCTCTGAAAATATCGGTCCACAACTTTACATATACCTTTCTCGTGGTGATACGTTTTCGAACCTAGTCAAATGGCTTGTCCCGAATGGTGGAATGTAAAGGGAAGCGGCCGGCCGGTACCGAGTGAGTTAAACTGATTTTTTACTTTTTTTGTTTGTTTTGTTTTTTGACTTGTTCTAGCAATCACCAACCCTAAAGCGGGGCCCAAGGATGCCAAGACGAAGAGTTTTGAGTTCGACCACTCTTACTGGTCACACACGGATGTGAGTCTACTTTATTATTATTATTATCTGTCTGTCTAATCTAGCCTTGTGTGCGTTCAGTGTTGGTCGACATTCTGTCTGTGCTGTACCGTCTGTCTGCTATCTACCTTAATACAGACCTGCCCACCCATACAATTTTTCCGTATTTTGTACACAATTTTGAGCCCCAGTACTGCAGTACGGTAAATGGAAAATTAACACGGCAAAAATTTGAACTTAAGGTCTTCTAAGATCGGTCAAAATCGAGTCTGTCAACGCGCCGTCATTCGATCCTAGTTTCACTTTCACGACTTCCAACTTCAGGTTAGTGTCGGCCATATTAACTTTTCCATGGTTTGGCGGGATGGTCACATTGCAAATCATGTCTAAACGACCCAGCAGCAGTGAAACCAGCGGCCCTTCGGCCCCCAAACAGGCCAGAAAACAGGTATTTCTAGCAAGGTACAAGCAAATTCCTGGAATTCAACCATCCTCGCTGGGAAGTACCTTTGCACGGTGTTTGTACTGCCAAACGGACTTCGTCATTTCGCATGGCGGTTTAATGTTCTGTAATGTTCCGTTTTTGGGTCGCCTTGCAAAATACGGAATTTTATTTCGTGGAGTACCTAAAAAAGAAATTGGGGGTAGGCAGGTCTGTTAGTATTATCTGTCTTTCTAATCTAATCTAATCCAGCGTGAAGTGTACCAGGACATAGGGTTGGAAATGTTGGACCATGCATTTGAGGGATACAACGTCTGTATCTTTACATTATCTTTATCATTATCTTTATCTTTTCAGCCCAGCCATTCCTGTTTTGCCTCCCAACGTAAAGAGTGCAACAACATAGGGTTAGAAATGTTGGATAATGCGTTCGAGGGATATAACGTCTGTATCTTTACATTATCATTATCATTATCTTTATCTTTTCAGCCCAGTGATTCAAGCTTTGCCTCCCAGTGTAAAGTGTACGACAACATAGGGTTCAGTTGGAAATGTTAGACCCTACTTTTGAGGGATGCAACGTCTGTATCTTTGCATTTTTCTTATCATTATCATTATCTTTATCTTTATCTTTTCAGCCAAGTGATTCCTGCTTTGCCTCCCAGCGTAAAGTGTATGAGGACATAGGGTTAGAAATGTTGGACCATGCATTTGAGGGATACAATGTCTGTATCTTCGCTTACGGTCAGACGGGATCGGGCAAATCCTACACCATGATGGGTAAAGGCGATCCTGGGCAGCAGGGCATTATACCACAGGTGTGTGTGTGTGTGTGTGTGTGTGTGTGTGTGTGTGTGTGTGTGTGTGTGTGTGTGTGTGTGTGTGTGTGTGTGTGTGTATCTGTCTGTCTGTCTGTCTGTCTGTCTGTCTGTGTGTGTGTGTGTGTGTGTGTGTGTGTTGTCATTGTATTGTATACATGTGTGTGTATGTTTGTGAATGTGATACAATTATGCTAACTGCAACTTTATTAACATTGTGTGTGTGTGTGTGTGTGTGTGTGTGTGTGTGTGTGTGTGTGTGTGTGTGTGTGTGTGTGTGTGTGTTTGTGTGTGTGTATGTGTGAGAGAGAGCATTGTATTCCACACATGTATGTGTGTGTTTATGTATGTGCATGTAGATGTTTTGTATAATATGTGTGTGTGCATATGTTTGTGAATGTGATACAACTATGCTTCTGCAACTTTATTAACACTCTGTTTATGTGTATGTGTGTGCATGCAAGTGTGTGTTTGTGTGTGTGTATGGGAGTGTGTGTGTTTGTGTGAATGTGTGTGTGTTTACTGTGTGTGTGTACTGCGTGTATCAGTGCGTGTGTGTGTGTGTGTGTGTGTGTTTGGATGTATTGCATGTATGTGTGTGCATGTTTGTGAAGGTGATAAATTATGCTTCTGTAACTATATTAAGTTATTAACACTGTGTGTGTGTGTGTGTGCGTGTGCGTGTGTGTGTGTGCGTGTGCACGCATGTGTGTGGTGTGCATGTGTATGTGTGTGTGAATGCGCGAGCACACGTGCGTGCATGCCTCTGTGTGTGCATGTGTGCAAGCGCAAGTGCACGTTTGTGTGTGTGATATGATATGTGTACATGTGTACATGCCCGTGCTGTGTGTGTGCAGCTGTGTGAAGACCTGTTCCAGAGAATCCAGGCGAAGAAGAGCGACGACCTTCACTTCTCTGTGGAGGTTAGTACTAAGTAATGTATGTACTGTAAGATGCGGACTATAAGCCGCTACTTTTTTCCGCAACTTTGGCCCATGCGGCTTATAGACTGATGCGGCTTATCTGTGGATTTTTAAAAATTCTAATTTCTATATTTATTAGTGTACCGTATTTTTCGGATTATAAGGCACCCCCCCCCCCCCCCCCCCAAATTTTACCCAAATTTCTGATTTTGTTATTATATTTTCTAAGTATTTCATATTATAAGGCTTCTGGGATCCAAGTCTTGGGAAAAAGTATCGCCTTATAGTCCAAAAAATGCGGTAATTAAATGTTTCCAGCCACATTCTCCAGTCGATTTTGAGCTCTCCAAATTGGTTTTGTCAATTAATTGATTCAAATCCTGTTTAAAGTGTTTAAGAGTATCACCTATTCATGTTGTAACAGGAGAATGTGCATGTGTTCATCATCTGTAATAAGGCAGGCACAATCTATTGCATTTTGCTTCAACTTTAACACTTTGTTGCGAATGTCATTTTTCTCTGCGGCTTGTAAACTGATGCGGCTTATATTGTGAATAAATACCTGATATTCTGTCACTTTAAGGGATGCCGTTTATATACAGGTGCGTCTTGTCGTCCAGTTGTTGCGGTACTACCTATTTTCCAGACTAGAAGCAGGGCTCCCAAATCAACCCGCAAAACAAGGGGTCCTAGGGACTCCTTCACTAACAGTGTAGAGGGTCCTAGAGGCGGGATGGAGGGTCCCAATGGCATTGCGAATGCTAAAAATAATTTTTCTAGTGCATCCTTGAGACCCCGTGCACATTCTTGTAGAGGGTCCATTAGAATTTTAGTGCTTCGTAGACCCCCAGATGGGGGTCCTTGGGAGCCCTGCTATAAGGCGATCCTTATTCAGTCATCAGAATTGTCAGAGGATTAAACATTTCTGACAGAGGATTGGCTTCTGTTGTCAGAGGTTTTGCCTTTTTATTGAGTGTTATCCTTTGTGTTAAATAGCATTTTAAAGCGATTTATCAGTATATTAAGCCTTTTTGGTGGTGTTGGGAACTCATTTCAGTGTTGTTCCTCTTTAGGCAAGGGCCTTGATCAGTTGATGACCCTTTTACTGCAGTTTTCAGAGGATTGGACTTCAGACTATTCTGATGTCTGTTATTATAAGGCGAAACCTCCACATTTGACACAAAATGAAGATTTTGTTATTCTGTTTTCTTATTATAATATTGTTAGCCATATTCTAGTAGGCGCAGGGATCTTTCTTAGTCTGTGGGGAAAATATCGCCTCTTAGTCTGAACAATATGGTTGTACAGAACAATTGTGACCTAGCACCACGAAAGGGACATTAAGTGTCAAAATGAACATTCTGAGTAAATGGTACAGTTAGAAACTTCAGACAAGTCTCTTTCAAATGATATAAGAACCATTCTTGTACCTTTTTGGCTCACGTCGTTTTTTAAAACAAAGTGTCAGAGGATTGGTCACTATGTTTTTTCTGAAAGCTTGGTCAATATGCTTTTCAATTTTACTTGTTTGCCAAAAATAAAAATAGGGCTCCACTATGTTACAAGCGCATATATATAAACATACATATTATTAATTTTAAAGAAAGGGGTAGGGGTAATTTAATGCATAGAAATAATTTAATTTACACAGTAAAATAAAAATTTATTCTGTTTTCAGATGCACAAGTGTCTACATAGCAGTATTCTCTCTATACAGGCATGGGAATTGTCATGGGAATTCCCATGCCAGCTATAGTAATACAAATCAGATGTGAGCCTTGAAGGCTTTGCCTCTTGTTCCATCTTAGAGTCATGAGTTGATAGGGTGATCGTCAGCCATTTTAAGAAATCACAGTCTGAAGTTTAACCTAGCTGAAAAAAATGCATTGACCTACTGATTTTAAAGCACTTTTTGAAGTATATATAATAATAATGAAGAAAACTTTTATAGCGCACATTCCAGGCTAGCTGCTCATGGCGCTTTACAAAAAATACATTTAATCAAATCACATCAATACCCATGCCCGCACGCACACAAGCACACACACTGACGAACATAGCATATCATTTACACGCGCATGCACACATACATACAGTACATACATACATACATACGTATATATAGAGACCATAACAAAGATTGTCCATTATAAATATGAAAGAGGAGCACGAAAATGCCCATAACTCAAAACTGATTAAAAAAAATGATCTTTTTGAGTTTCCAAGCCTGTTGTGAGAAACTAGCCCAGCGACTTAATGTCCCTTTCGTGGTGCTGGGTCACATAATTATAGGGGCATTGTTTTGTTTTTGTTTTGTTGTAGTGTAAATCATTCTTGCAACATTGGGATTGAGAAAGAGAGAGCGAGAGGTGATGGGGGAGGGGTGGGGGATGGGAGGAGGGTTGGGGTGGGGGAGAGAGAGAGTATCTAAAAGACAGACAGACTGAGGTAGAGAGACTGAGAGAGTTACGGAGAGAAAGAAAGGCTGGCAGACAGACAGAGAGTGAGAGGAGGCAGGCAGACAGACACAAAAAACACGGAGAGAGACATTAAAACAGGGAGAGAAAGAGACAGAGGCAAAGATAGAGAGAGAGAGAGAGAGAAAGAGAGAGAGAGAGAGAGAGAGAGAGAGAGAGAGAGAGAGAGAGAGAGAGAGAGAGAGAGAGAGAGAGAGAGAGAGAGAGAGAGAGAGAGAGAGAGAGAGAGAGAGAGAGAGAGAGAGAGAGAGAGAGAGAGAGAGAGAGAGAGAGAGAGAGAGAGAGAGAGAGAGAGAGAGAGAGAGAGAGAGAGAGAGAGAGAGAGAGAGAGAGAGAGAGAGAGAGAGAGAGAGAAAGAGAGAGAGAGAGAGACAGAGAGAGAAAGAGAGAGAGAGAGAGAGACACAGAGAGACAGAGAGAGAGAGAGACAGAGAGAGACAGAGAGACAGAGACAGAGACACAGAGAGAGAGAGAGAGAGATGGAGAAAGTGAGTTCTGAGCAGAATGGTGAGGAAGGAGCAGTGCTAGAGAAGCGTGAATTGACTGACCAAAGAGCAGCATTAAGTGTTATTGATTTTCCCCCTGAACTGCTCTTTCTATAACGGTGCAGAATTGCTCTTTCCTTCCCCTTTTCCCTTCCTCTTTCCTCTTTCCCCTCACCCCCCACCCCTTTTCTTTCCCCCTCTCACCCCCTAAGTAATTCTGGTTGAGGATTCAGGAAATCAGGGCCAGTTTGTGACGTGCACATGCTTCCATTCCCTGTTGTCCCCCGGCTGATATATTGATTCTTTGTTCCCTTCTCTTGCTGTTTTGTTTTCTGGCCCCGTTTGGCGAAGATGATGATGATGATAGTGATGACAGTGAAGAAAATTATGATGAAGATAATGATAAGGACAATGATGATAACGATGAAGACAATGATGATCATGATATAGGCAATGATGAAGACAACAATGATAATGGTGACAATGACGATAATGATGATGATAATGATGATGACATTGATGATAGTAATGAAGATGATGATGACCAAGATGACAATGAAGACAGTGATGATACTAATGATGAAGACAGTGATGATGGCAATGAGGACAATGATGATGACAATGATAATAATAATGATGGCAATGGAGACAATGATGATGATAGTGATGATAACGATGATGACAATGATGATGATGATGACAATGATGACAATAATGATGATGACAATGATAACAATAATGATGATGACGATGAAAATGATAATAATAGTGATGACAATGATGATAGCAATGATAACATTGAAAACAATGGCGATGACTCGTTTTCTTTTTCCTTTAATCCAGGTGAGCTACATGGAGATCTACTGCGAGCGCGTGCGCGACCTCCTGAACCCCAGCAACAAGAACAGCCTGCGCGTGAGGGAGCACCCCTTGCTGGGACCCTACGTCGAGGACCTGTCCAAGCTGGCCGTCCAGTCCTTTGCCGACATCAACAACCTCATCGACGAGGGCAACAAGGCCAGGTCAGTCCATTTTGTGCGGCTGAGGGGGTGGTAGGTAGTTATCGCTTTTAACTTCTTCTTTTTTTTTAACCAGATTGGTAAGAAGCATTTCTTTGACCAGCTGGCTATCTTAATGGTTTTTCAGGCATCAGCAATTTGATGGATGATAGCATCAAGGCCAGGTCTGTCCATTTTGTGTGGCTGAGGGGTTGGTAGGTAGTTATCACTGTTACTTAATTTTTTTATTTTTTTTTAACAGATTGGTGGTGAGAATGCTCCTGCGGTGTGCTAAAGGTTAATTAAGGCCTGCTTCTCTGAGACATTGCCCTTCTTTGTATGTGTTAAAAATTACCTCCCTTGTACAACTCCCTCCCATTTAAGACCTCATTTTGGATGGTTTGTTGAAGGTCTTACAAGGGAGGTTCCATCACTGTACCTGATGATAGAGATTTACATGTTGCTAACATGCCTTTCATAATGTTGCGATATTGTTGCTGTCTCTTCTTCTTCTTCTATTTCTTCTTCTTTTTCTTCTTCAATCGCTCAGACAGTTTCCTGTCATTTATGAGCGCAGATGCGTCATGCTGCCGTTATGCGCCTAACTAAGAAATAGCTAGACCCAGCAAGTCCAACTTCGGCCGGAGGAAATCTTTTTGAAAGTGTTTCTTAAAAAAAAGGCAGGAGGAGAATGGACTGGTAAGGCAGAAAGATAGTAGATGACAGTAAGCAAAGGGAAAAGGCAGAGTCAAACTAAAGGCAGTGAGGAAGTTGCAAGCACAGTTTCCAGAAGGTGGGGGAACTATTTGTATTGAAAGACCCCCCAGTATCCCCACTAGGGGCTGTAGACATGATGGTGATCTTTTACAAATGATTGTCAAAGAGAGTGACAGATTAGAGGAAGTTGCAAGCACAGTTTCCAGAAGGTGAGGGAACTATTTGTATGAAAGACCCCCCCCCCCCCTCCCCGGTATCCCCACTGGGGGCTGATGGTGACATGATGGTGGTCTTTTACAAATGATTGTTTCGTCATTTTTTTCAGAACGGTAGCGGCCACCAACATGAACGAAACAAGCAGTCGATCTCACGCTGTGTTCACCATCATCTTCACCCAGAAGAAATACGATTTGGTCACCAAGATGGTTGGAGAGAAGGTGACAGTGTGTGTGTGTGTGTGTGTGTGTGTGTGTGTGTGTGTGTGTGTGTGTGTGTGTGTGTGTGAGCGTGCGTGCGTGCGTGCGTGTATGCGTGTATGCGTATATACATGCATGGGTTTTGTGTGTGTGTGTGTGTTGGCTCTATGCAATTTCTTTCTCCTTCATATGAGCCTAATCTTAGGTGTGTCTTTTCTTGTTGCTTGTTTTACTGCGTTTCCTGTTTTTAAATTTGGGACTTACGAGTTTTTCGTCTATTTTCACAACCTCATTTACCCCAGATAGAAAGTCGTTAGAGATACGAGCGGGGAAAATTAGAATGCTGACTATGTATCGAACTCAAAACCCCCAAAAATCGAGATACAAGGTTTTTGAATTTCACTGACGCTATGTTTCTTTTTTTGTTTAAAAAATGTGGTAATTACAGTGACGTTTTCAAAACTCTTTAACAGGTCAGCAAGATCAGTCTGGTCGATCTGGCGGGCAGTGAACGGGCGGACTCCACGGGGGCCAAAGGGACGCGACTCAAGGAAGGGGCCAACATCAACAAGTCGCTTACCACCCTTGGCAAGGTCATCTCCGCCCTCGCTGAAATGGTGAGAGAGTTAGCCCCCACCCACCCCTTAACTTTTTTCTGCGTCTTTTTAAATTGGAGAATGTTTTTGTGCAACTCGTGTTTGAAAATTGTGCTGATAAATTGAGAATTTTTTTGTTTTTTGTTGTCTTTGTTTTTAGATAGGTGCGCGTTTAGGAAGTAGATAGACAATATTTTTGACGATTGTAATATTTAAACAACAATGATTGTTTTTAAAAAGACGTTTAAATGGTACAAATACTTGGCCTTTTGCAGTGATGTTGCGAAGATCACGCTTTATTATCAATGTGGCGGTACCATAGCCGATGAGGTTTAACCGAGGCGTGGTTACCGCTACACCTATCTATATTGTTAAAAACTCGGGACTTTACTGGAGTTGTACTGCCTCCGGGCATTGCCTCCAGTATTGTTCCCACCATCTTTGTATCTACAAATGTCCCATATGTGTCTATGACCGAGAGGACGTAAAACATCATTTTCACAGTGATGTAGCGAGGATGGAAAAGTGATAGGACAAACTGTCCTGAGGCAGGAGAAATCAACAGGACAATGTCCTGGCTCTTGCAGAAATCAGTAAGACGAAGAGTGCTAGTGTTAGAAATTTAATCAGGCGTTTGTCCTGACAGGGGAGAACACAATAGGACATTTTCAATTTTAATAGACCCACCATGTCATATCGTGTCAAAATGTGTGTGTGTGTGGTTGCGTTTAACATATTTTTGACGTTCATTTGTTTCTATTGATGGTTTATTAATGCGCGCGACTTTGCTGGCTCTTTTGTCCGCCAGGTGTCATAACGCTCGAGTGGGGCTAATCCTCTCTACATTCTTAAAGAGCATAAAGAGAATTTGAGAGATAGGGAGGCATCCAACCCTGTCTCTCACAGCTACTACGCCCAACTAAGAATATAGCAATAAGCCCCTTAATTGTGCCCTGCTGGCGGTCAAATAATCGCCATAAGTCGATCATTTATCAATAACTTATTTATTATTGTGTGTGTGTAGTGTGTTTTTTTAAGATTAAGCGCTAGTCTGCCTTATTGTTATTATTATGTGTATTATGTGTCATATTTGGTACCGCCTTTCCTTTCCAGAGTGCGGAGACAAAAGTAAGGCTGCGGGTGATGGTGGTGATGATGATGATGATGATAATGTTGTTGTCTGCATGTTGTGTGCAGAACTGCCTACCCCCTCACACCCTAAGGCGTATTTGTCCCTAGAAACAGTCGAAAATGGCACCCTGTCCCTGGAATCCACTTTTCTCTCTGGTGTCCCTGGAAACTTGAGTTTAATCAAATTTTTTTTTAGAGCAATCACTTGTCTTGTTAGCTACCTTACTGTTTAACACAGGAACACCCAAAACAACAGATACTGTTGATTATTTCCTTACAGACATGTTACACATGGTTCCTTTACTCTAATGGATCTTGAATATTAAGCACAATGACACCAAAAAGCCCATTATTGTTTATTCTACTCTTTTTATTAGTATTCTACTCAATTTGGACCTCTTTTACTCTTCAAAAGTGAAAATGATGCTCTTTAATTCTTGATTAAGGCTCATTTTCAGTGAACATTATTTGATGGTTTATGATGAAAACTACACATTTTGCACCAAAACTACTCATTGTCAGCTATGTGTACTATTCAAGACTTGTGTAGGGGATAAATAGGTCTGATAAAGAAGACTAGTTACAAAAAAATTCTAAGTCGCTGACATTTTGCGAGATCATGAAATAATCAAACGCTAATGCTTGTTTTGACCCTGATGTATACTATTGCGATGCTTGTCCCTGGAAATAAGCCTCTGTCCCTGGTTTTTAATTTTGTCCCTGGAAACTGCAACAGAGGGTAGGCACCTTTGCTTTTGTGTGGCTTGTTGTGGGGTACCAAATCATTGTTGTCTGAGGAAGGAAAGGGGGTGTTTCGGGTAAATTTTGTTTAATGCTACCACATGTGCACCCTCCTTTCGTAGCGTTGAACCTTTATTTTGTTTGTGGCTCAAGCCACAAACCTACGGGACTTCGGTTTATGTCTGTCTGTCGTCGGTCGGTCCAAAATTGTCGCACTTTCAAATCGTAAGGCTACACTTCAAATTGAGGCCGCTCTTTAAAATGATGTATTTTAAAAGCGTAGTTAATAAACATACGTAATACAGACACTAGGCGAACACGACGAGTATGCGGTGCTTCTTTATGAGTTAAGTCTGATACATAGTTTTAAATGTTTTCCAAAAGATATAAAAAGTTACGAAATGGTGCAGAGATACGCTGGTTTACAGATTAAAATTATTGAAAAGCCAGGGGAGGTACTCATGATTGGAGTGGTAAAAATAGACCCGTGCCTCAAACTATTGCGATTTCGCGCTTGTTTTTTTTTTTCTGCTGCCAGACTTCCTTTAGAATGTCGGAGAGACATGAATCACTCCATGTTAACTCATTCAAGTCGTTCCTGGCCATATATGTCCGGAATTAATAGATAACTGTCAATTTGATGCATTTGCTTCAAGGGAAGCACATATTAAATTGGCACCTAACCTTAATCAGTTCAAAAACCTCCTCGATAAAGACCCCAAGATTCAACAATTGAAATGTGTATATGATTAACACATCTAAAAGCGTCCTAGTCATGCCAATCATGAAAAAGAATACAAATAATCAGAAAGGACACATTAAGAGGTCACGAGGCCTAGTTGTCCTCATTCTCTGACCTGACCTGTGTGCACACCATACCTTGGTCACTTCTAAACTCGCTTCACTCCCTTAGACCACAATTTTGCCTCTGACTTTAGCTTTTGTAGTGGTTTGTTGTGAGGGAAGCCAATCGGTGTAGAGAGTTTTTCTATATAAAGTCTCTATATAAAAAAAGTCTGATCTACCACTTCCCTATGTCTAAACCTGAAGTAAAACCCCCAGTAATCTTCTTTCATTTCTCCTTTTGTTTATGTCATGTTTCACTTGTGTGCATGGCTGGAGGTATTTGTGAGTTTTTTTAACAATTCAAAATCAGAGCAATGCGAATGAGTTCATGGGACGCCATACTGCATACAAGCTCAGTCCAACTGTGATCCGACTGTGACATTCGGGAGGCGTGATTCTCGTGAAATAACTACCGTATAATATTTTCGGACTACAAGGCGCACCCGCCTCCCCCCCCCCCCCCCCCAATCCCCATTATAGTCCGTAAATTATGGTACTTTTATGATTAAATCCTAGTTTTGTTCACTAAATTTAGTAAATTTTTTGAATCAATATCTGAAGGGGAACATATTTACAATTTTTCCTCTCACCCCTATTTTTTTTGGCTATTAATTAAAGTTGTCAAAAATGTTTATTTTTTTTAATTTTTTTAATTTTTAGTGTAAACAAGAACGGCTCCACGGTGCAGTACGTTGTTTTCTAACCCACCCACCCTCCCCACCCCCTTTTTCTTTAACCCTTTGACTGCTACCTATAGCGTATCACACACATACATACATGCTTGATGAAGTCACTGCTAAATGACATCGTCATGATGAAAGGGGAATAACTCTGGTGTGCAGCTTTTTGCTTTAACGCAATCAAGAAGGTTACACCCCCCCCCCCCCCCCCCCCCCCCCCCACCCTCCCCCCCCATTGGACCGTTTTGCCCGATGTGCTTTGTCAGTTTCTGGTGTTCGTGTCACGATTTTTAAAATGATTGCATGGGTGCAACTCTTTCAGAAACTGAACTTTCAGTATTTTGTAATTCATCCGCCAAGCGATTTGGGGCGTTTTGAACTTAGTGTAATAATTTTACAAGGCTTATCAGACTCAAACTGTCTCTGTCTCTCATTTTAACTGTCTGTCTGTCTCGTTATCTCTCTCTCTTAACTTGCCCCCCTGAATCGTCCGACGGGGCTCTTGTACCCTGCCGGGGCCATGGGTCCCTGGACCCCTGCCTTTCAGGCCTTTTCATTTTGGGAGTTGCACCCATGTGATTGTTTTCATTAACCCTTTCGCCGCCAGCCATTTTTTATTAAAAAATTCCATTAAGCTTAACTGGGTAGAGAAAAAAATATGTCTGTAATATTGGGGATTCTTCTGTGACATATTTAAAGTAAGGCCTGTCCTTTACTTCCAAAAATGAAGAGAATAGGGTCTTTGGATAACAGACCCTGGTTTTGATGAATGGGTGTTAAATTATTGTGGTGCAAAAATGCAACGTTGGTGGATAAAAATCGAGAAGTCATCGATTAAAAGAGACCTGTTAGATTAAATCTGATAAAACAAATATTCCTGACTTATTGAAACAAAAAACAAAAACCAGCATTCCAGGACTATGGCATCAAAAGTTATGATGTCATCAATGACATGACACAACACAACCCCGTGGTAGACACAGCGCAGGCGGTGAAGGGGTTAATTTTCTCTGGCAGTCAAGGGGTTAAACATTATTTTCTGTCAGTGTGGGTGTGTGGGTGAAGGGGTGTGGAAGGGGGGGGGATGGTTTGGGTTTTCGTTGACCTTTACTGATTCTGGTAGGAACTTGTCATGGCGGTGTGTTTTTCTATCTCTTTTAACAATGAAGGGCTGTTGAGAGAGAGAGGGGAGAGAGGGAGGAAGAGAGAGAGACAGAGAGAGAGAGAGAGGGAAGGGAGGGAGGAAGAGGAAGATTAGATGGAGGGGGGGAGAGAAAAAAGAGAGAGAAGGTGGGAGAGATAAGACAGAGAGAGAGGGGTGGAGAGGGAGAGAGAGAGAGAGGGGGGGAAGGGAGAGAGAGAGAGAGAGAGGGTGGGGAGAGAGAGAGGGAGGGAGGGAGAGAGAGAGAGGGAGGGAGAGAAGGGGTGGGGAGAGAGAGAGAGAGAGAGGGAGGGAAGAGAGAGAGGGAGAGGGAGAGAGAGAGAGGAGGGAGAGAAAGAGAGAGAGAGAGGGATAGAGAGAGGGAAAGGGGAAGGGCATAGAGGAGGAAGAGATAGAGAGAGAGAGAGAGAGAGAGAGGAGAGAGAGAGAGATGAAGAGAGAGAGAGAGAGAGAGGGAGGGAGGGGAAGAGAGAGAGGGAGGGAAGGAAAGAGAGAGAGGGAGATAAGAGAGAAGGGGTGGAGAGAGGAAGAGAGAGAGAGGGAGGGAGAGAAAGAGAGAGAGAGAGAGATAATAGAGAGGGGGGGAAGGAAGAGAGAGAGAGAGAGAGGGAGGGAGAGAGAGGGAAAGGGAGAAGGGCATAGACGGAGGAAGAGAGGTGGAGAGAGAAAGAAAGAAAGAAAGGGAGAGAGATGGTCAACACTAGAGATGGAAAGGAAGGAGAAGAAGTGAAAAAATAACTTTTTTAATTAGGAAAAAAAAACCCGAAAGAAGAAAAATAATTTTCTGTTTGTTTATTGATTTGTCAAACCTTGTTTAACTTTGAAAATGTGTTCCTGTATATTATAGTCAAATTGTTGCTTTTTTCCCACTAATGTAGCTTCTTCTTCTTCTTAAAGACCCACCACGTAAAAATCACGATTTTCACGTTTTTCCCTCTTATAGCTTCTTAAGAAATCTTCTTGTGACACTTCTTTAATACAAAGTTCATATCCGTAGTGCTTGTAAATTTACCAACCACGGTGTGTGTGTGAAGCCCTAATGCATTATTCTTTTGTTTTGGTTTAGCACAAAATCATATTTTGACAATCTTTTCGTGTGTTTTTTGCTACCTCTTCGATTCTTGTGCATAACCTGTTTCTTACTCACTGTTATTATTATTTGTTTTGGCATTTTTTGTTTGTGGCACAATCCACAAACCTATAACTCTGTCTTTGTCTGTCTGTCTGTCTGTCGGTCCAGTCGGTCCAGAATTGTCGCACATTTCGCAAAATTGTCGCACATATTTTAAAGGAGAAAAAAATACTTGGACATAAAGTAACATTTCAGTTGTCATATCTACATATCTACAGTCCTTACGTATGGAAAGAATTATATACTGAACAGAGCACATGAATCGTCATTTTAAAGCGTAGAAAATAATAAACATACGTAATACAGACACTGCAACAGACACGACGAGTATGCGGTGCTTCTTTCGATGAGTATAAGTAGGATACATAGTTTTAAATGTTTTCCAAAAGATATAAAAAGTTACGAAATGGTGCAGAGATAACATTCTGGTTTACAGATTAAAATGATTGAAAAGCCAGGGGAAGCGACTCAGTGTATATAATGATTGCAGTGGTAAAAATAGACCGCACTTCAAATCGAGGCTGCTCTTTAAAATGATGTTTCGTTTTCAATTGTCTCACGCCACAAACGATTGCGAATCCGCGCTTGTTTCTCTTTCGCTTCATGTTGTAGACACTATATCTGACTGTGTCTGTAACTCCTTGACTGCCAGAGAAAACTAAAAAGAAAACCATCGGGCAAATCATACCATGAAAAAGACAACTGATAGAGCCAATCTGGTAAAATGGTCTGGGGGATATTACTCTCTTGACCGTGTTAGAGCAAAAGCCAGCATATCACTATCAGGAGGGTTGTTCCTCTTTATCTGATGACATCATCAGTGACGTCATCGGGTCAGAATGTGATACGTTGGTGGCAGTCAAGGGGTTAATCTAGTTGTACGTAGAGAATACAGTGGAACCTCACTTAGTTATAAGACCTTCAAAAATAATCCCAAATGAGGTCTTGTAAGGGAGGGGTCTTATAAGGGAGGTAATTTTAATACTTACAAAGAAGGGCAATGTCTCAGAGAAGTAGGTCTTATGCGGGAGGGAGTCTTATAATGGGGGGTCGTATAAGGGAGGTTCCACTGTATACGTTATACGGGCGTATATTAGTTTCTCTCTGAACATGTTGCGTATGAGTGTTGTGTTGTGATTTATGGTTGTTGTTTTTCCTGTTGTTATTACTGTACCCCAGCTGTGCGTTGGCTCGAACTCAGGCCGAGAAGGATAGATATCATACGTTTTTGCGACTGATAATTGTCAGAATGTGTAGCATCGGTCGTAAAATCAACAAGATTTACGGTCGTAAAACGCGTTGGAGGGGGGGAGTCGTAAATGAGGAGACAAGTTTTGAAGAAAAACGATCCGTCATTCATATTTCGGTCTTAAAAGAGGGGAGGTCGTAAATCAGAGGGCCGTTCGTGAGGGGGTCGACTGTACATGTATAAGTTTTACGGGCGTATGTTAGTTTCTCTTTGAACATGTTGCGTATGAGTGTTGTGCTGTGATTTACGTTGCTTACCCTGTTGTTATTACGCACACATGTATAAGTTTTACGGGCGTATATTAGTTTCTCTTTGAATATGTTACGTATGAGTGTTGTGATGTGATTTACGTTGTTTACCCTGTTATTACACACACATGTATAAGTTTTACGGGCGTATATTAGTTTCTCTTTGAACATGTTGTGTATCAGTGTTGTGATGTGATTTACGTTGCTTACCCTGTTGTTGTTAACATTCTCTTGCTTTTTTGTTTTTTGTTCGTCCTCTTTGATGATGAAATTGGACTTCAGGCAAGCATGCAAGTAAGCAAGCAAGCAAAAAAACAAGCGAGCAAACAAACAAGCAAACAGGCAAGTGCTTATTGTTTTGATGCCCAGGATGTTGATGTTCTCTACGTAGATTGCAGATTAGTGATTAGTACCGATGCTAATCAAATGCTATTGCCTTGTCTTTAACCCTTTCACTGCCAGAGGAAAATTGAGAAATTATGGATTTTCTAATGATCCAATTTAAAAGAGACCTGTTAGACTGAATCTTAGAAAATTGTCTAGAGATATAATTATCTTTCCTGACTTGTCTGAACCAAAAATCATCATTCCAGGACTATGCCATCAAAAGTTATGACATCATCAATGACATCACACAACTCATAGACTGGCAGTGAAGGGGTTAACGATGTTTAATTATTGCCGATTTGGTGACGCAAATATTGTGACAGTTTGTTTTTTCTTCAATTGGAATAAGTACACCTCTGTGACATGACATGATATAGGATGTTAAGTGACATGATTTGATATGTATAGCACTGTTTCATAATTCGCTCTTTTGGGGTTATCTTTCCCTACTGTCTCGTCTTGAAGTCGGTTTTAGGGGGTAGTTCCGGTTCAAAATTAGAATTAAAAAATGGAAGTTACCTACCTTCAACAACAACTATATTTTGTTCTTGTCTTCAAGTCTTGGGGTATTAATGTGGTCGTATCAAGTAAACAAATAAGAACATAACTGTTTATAGTCAACGAATGTAAACACTTTAAGAAAGAAACATGAAACAGGACTTAATATTATTAAATCTACAAACTGATAACTGAGCAATTAAACACCCCTCTATTTCAATAACGGAGCAGCCATGCCGTGTTTACAGCATTTCCTAACCGGAACTAAGTGTCCTAATGGGCACGCAACCCGTCTGTTACTTCCGTTTTCATTTTGAAACAGTGCTATACCTGATGGCATTATTGTTTCTATTGTGTGCTGTGTGTTTACCTGGATGTTGATACAGTCAAACCTCTATTATAAGACCCTCCCTCCGTTAAAAGACCTCCTCTCATTTAAGACTGATTTTGTTTTTGGCACGGATGCAATGTATCTTACTTTGTGTGGATTCAAAATCAGTTTTACAAACTCTAAACCAAAGTAACAGTAAAACTCGTAACGACATTGTCTTTGAAATTAAACAGTTGATTCATTGTATTGTTGCAAAAGGTATTGGTATTGATTTTTGCTGGGTGCCATCTCATTGTGGACTCTTTTGGAATGAAGTTGCTGATAGAGCTGCCAAAAGAGGGGCTTTTAATAACTCTAACTTGGTTTCTAATGAGAAACTGCCATTATCAACACATGAAATCTACTGTTTATTGGAAAAAGCTACTTACATCAACTCATCTGACTTTAGATCTAACATTTTTATGCACAGTAGATCGATAGTTAGTTTAGTGTACAAGATACGACTCAATTCATGGAAAACTAAATACTTGGAAACTAACTGTCTTTGTAGTGATAAATTATCAATTCATCACTTACTATTAGAATGCCCAGTATTGCTCTCTAAATATCGAACGATCAATATGGACTTTTTTCGTAAGTATGATAATACGAAGGATATTTTAAATGACGCAAAAATTGACATTACTGTAATTGCAAAAGCAATGCTGTCATCAACTATTGGAAGACTACTGCAGAGGTTTTCTTTACTTTTTTTTAATAATTTTGTTGTTCTTATGCATGTTATTTTACCTTTTTTTTCTTTTTCTTTTTTTTTCCCCCCCAGAAAAAAAAAAAGTTTGCATGCTGTCTAAAATCACGATCTATGTGAAAAGACATTAAATTAAAGATTCATTCAAGATTCATTCATTCTTACTATAATTTATGTATAAAACCGACTTCCGTTTATAATATGTGACACAGCACCACGAAAGGAACATTAAGTGTCAAACTGACCATTCTGAGAAAATTATACATTTGAAAACTTCACACAATTCTCTTTCAAATAATACAAGAACCATTCTTGTATCTTTTTCCGTTCCAGAGTTATGAGCATTTAAAGTTAGTAGGGTGAGCATCGGCCATTTTGAGAAAACACTCTCTAAAGTCTAGCCTAGCTGAAAAAGTGCATTGACCTACTCGTTTTAAAACACTTATAAGACCATTTATAGGCCATATTAAAGATTATCCTTTATAAGTATGAAAGATAAGATGTTAGAGAACACAAAAATACCCATAACTCAAAATTGACAAAAATGATGATTTTTGATTTTGCAAACCTGTTGTGAGAAACTAGCCCATTGACTTAATGTCCCTTTCATGGTGCTGGGTCACACATAAGACCCCTCTAACTTAAGACTGATTTTTGCTGACTTTTTGGAAGTCTCAAAATAGAGGTTTGACTGTATCATACCATTTACCTCACAGGCCCACAAGAAGAAGAAGAAAGCGGACTTCGTCCCTTACAGAGATTCCGTCCTCACCTGGCTCCTGAGAGAGAACCTGGGTAAGCATCAGACAGAACAGTCGGAAAAAAACAACCATTAACTCATTCCGGACGAATTCCGAGTATACTCGGAACAGGAGAACGCCAGTCAGGGCCTAATTCCGAGTATTCTCGGAACAACGATTTCTGGGTCTAAAACGTGTCTAAATCCATGGGGTTTTGTTTTCAATCCAAACCACGTTTTTTGAGTTACTTCTCTTCATCGCTCTTCCAACTTTCGTTTCATTTATGTTTGGCACTTCTGTTTCAATTTCTAATGTTCCAAATGTAAATAAATCGCCCCCACACGAGCCTCAGAAAATACTCCAATATGTTTTCATTAACAGTGACTATGGCTTGTACCCACGTGTCGTCATATCCGGCCACTAGGAGTGCGTGCCATGTTATGGGAGACCGCCATCTTAGTCAGTAACTTTGTTTGAAAAATGCCAGATCGATGCTGTTTACACACAAATAAGGACTAAGATGGCGACACTTCCGTTGGAAGGGTCGAGATGCGCACGCAGGTGGGGGGGAGCCATTGATTAAGGAGATTAATGATTCTGATTATAATGCAAGTAACCACGATTTCGAGGCGAGAAATAAACTTGGATCAACCAGTAATGTCGTCAAAACTGAACCAATGACAGCGTTGAGTTTTGTTGCGCTTCTAATATTTGCTATAAAAAAAAAATTTCTAGGCCACCCCAGGACAGTCAACAACATTTAATCATTGTGGCGGTACCATAGCTGATGAGGTTTATCCGAGGCGTGGTTGCCGCTGCACATATCTATATTGTTAAAAACTCGGGACTTTACTGGTGTTGCACTGCCTCCGGGCATTGCAGCCAGTATTGTTCCCACCATCTTTGTATTTACAAATGTCCCATGTGTGTCTATGACTGAGAGGACGTAAGACACCATTTTCATTTCATTTCATTCACCCCAGGCCAGTCATGATGTTCGTCTAAGGCAGTGAGGTCTTGAAGGGGTTAATGGAGGTTTGGTAGTCTTTGTTTTCTTTCTTGTCTGTCTGGCTACCTACCTTTATCACTGTGTGTGTAACTAGTATTGGTATTTGGTATATTGTCGATGAAATTCAAAAACCTCAATTTTGGTAGGGAAATAAAAGTATCGCCTGAGCTGCCTTTATAAAAATATGGTAGTTGAAATAGCCTTAGCTTTTCAGTACATCAGTTAACCCTTTCACCGCCAGCCATATTTCAGCCAAAAATGTCCACTAAATTTAGCTGGATAGAGAACAAAATCCATCTGCAGTATAATGAGTATTGGGGATTCTTCTGTGACATATATTTAATGTCTATCCTTACTTCCCAAAACTAAGGGTCTTTGGATTATAGACCCCAATTTGATGCCTTTTAGTGATATAGGTGTTAAATCACTGTGGTGCTAAAATGCGACTTTGGCGGCGAAAAGGGTTAAAATGTTATGGAAGTAGCCTTAGGCTGGTTGTTTCATAGCAATTTTATAATAACTATATGTCTGTGTGTTGTGTTGTGTGTGTGTGTGTGTGTGTGTGTGTGTGTGTGTGTGTGTGTGTGTGTGTGTGTGTCTCACTGTGTGTGTGAGTGCGTGTGTGTCACTGTGTGTGTGTGTGTGTGTGTGTGTGCATATGTGTGTGCATGAATGCGTGTGTGCATGTGTATGTGTGTTGTGTGTCCGTGCGTGTATGCATGCGCGCATGTGTACTGTGTGCATGCGTGTGTGTTTGTGTGTGTGTGTGTGCAGGGGGTAACTCCAAGACGGCCATGGTGGCAGCACTGAGCCCGGCCGACATCAACTATGACGAGACGCTCGGCACGCTGAGGTGACCTATGACCTTGTGACCCCGGTTTGGATTGGGTCATCTTTATTCATGACTTTGCGATCTGTCAAGTAGTAGTAGTAGTAGTAGTAGTAGTAGTAGTAGTAAGTAGGGCTGGAAGTGGGCCTCGCGGCCCTTTTACGCCCTTTCTCGTTCAAGTTTCACTATTTGGAGTGGATAGGATGAAAGGGGGGAGGTTGGGGGGGGGGGGGGGGGGGGGGGGGGGGGGGGGGGGGGGGGGGGGGGGGGGGGGGGGGGGGGGGGGGGGGGGGGGGGTTTCAGTACAAATAGTTCCCCCACCTTCCTGAAGTTCTCTGCTATCAACTTCCTCTAATCTCTCTCTCTCTTTGACTCTGCCTTTTCCCTTTACTTACATGGGTGCAACTTTTTCTTTTTCACAAGGATTTCAGGTGGGTTCTTTTTAATTTATATTACCTGAAACTGTTTGTAAACAGGAAGCTTTGATAGCTGACGATAATGCTAAGTACCGTTCAGACAATATTCTTTTGATCAATTTTTTTTTTCCGCACTGGTTCAGCGGAAATGCAGAATGTTTGTGTTGCTGACTGTAATACTAATAGCGTAATCGGAGGTCTCAAAACGTAATGATTACAGGCAAATCTGTAAGGAAAACAGGTCTGTTGAGAGTAAAAATGGCAGACGTAGAAAGGTGAGTTTGAAGGCAAGTTAGGCCATGAAATGTGTACTTGCCTTCCCTCCCCCCCTCCTCCCCCCCCCCCCCCCCCCCCCCCTCCCTCCCTGCATCCACCAAAAAGTTCCGACAGTATCGGAAATTCCAGGTGGAAGGATTTCTCGGCTGGCCAATGTCCTAACATTTATATATACGAGGGGTGCCCGCCAGAACAGTCTATCTCAAAAGGAATAGACTGTTCTGGCAGGCACCCCTATTATTTATTTTAATTAAGTTTTCATTCCTGATATCTATAAGCGATAATGAAGCTGTTGATTTCCAGGTACGCTGACCGCGCCAAGCAGATCATGTGCAAGGCGGTGGTGAACGAAGATCCCAACGCCCGACTGATCCGAGAGCTGAAGGAGGAGGTGTCGCGACTCAGAGAGCTCCTGACTGCCGAGGGCATTACCATTGGGGAGGGTAAGGGGCAGATGATTGTGTGGTTGTTTGCCTGTCCGTGTGTTCGTATGTGTGTGTGTATGTTTGCTGAAGGAGGAGGTGTTGCGACTCAGAGAGCTCCTGACTGCCGAGGGCTTCACCATTGGGGAGGGTAAGGGGCAGATGATTGTGGGGTTGTTTGCCTGTCTGTGTGTTCGTCTGTGTGTTTGTTCGTCTGTGTGTGTGTATGTTTGCTGAAGTAGGAGGTGTCGTGACTCCGAGAGCGCCTGACTGCCGAGGGCTTCATCCTTGGGGAGGGTAAGGGGCAGATGATTGTGGGGTTGTTTGCCTGTCTGTGTGTTCGTCTGTGTGTTTGTTCGTCTGTGTGTGTGTATGTTTGCTGAAGTAGGAGGTGTCGTGACTCCGAGAGCGCCTGACTGCCGAGGGCTTCATCCTTGGGGAGGGTAAGGGGCAGATGATTGTGGGGTTGTTTGCCTGTCTGTGTGTTCGTCTGTGTGTTTGTTCGTCTGTGTGTGTGTATGTTTGCTGAAGTAGGAGGTGTCGTGACTCTGAGAGCGCCTGACTGCCGAGGGCTTCATCCTTGGGGAGGGTAAGGGGCAGATGATTGTGGGGTTGTTTGCCTGTGTGTGTGTTCGTCTGTCTGTGTGTGTGTGTTCATCTGTGTGTGTGTATGTTTGCTGAAGTAGGAGGTGTCGTGACTCCGAGAGCTCCTGACTGCCGAGGGCTTCATCCTTGGAGAGGGTAGGGGCAGATGATTGTGGGGATGTTTGCCTGTCTGTATGTGTGTTCGTCTGTGTGTGTGTTCGTCTGTCTGTGTGTGTTCGTCTGTGTGCGTGTATGTTTGCTGAAGCAGGAGGTGTCGTGACTCAAACAGCTCCTCACTGCCGAGGGCATCATCATTGGGGAGGGTAAGGGGCAGATGATTGTGTGGGGTTTGCCTGTCTGTCTGTCTCTGTTTGTTGAAGGATAAAGCGATTTTTAAGTCAGATAATTATCGGCTGTTGAAGGCATGGAGATTGGGGAAGGTAGGGGGAGAGGATTGTGTGTGTGTGAGTGTGTGTGTGTGTGTGTGTGTGTGTGTGTGTGTGTGTGTGTGAGTGTGTGTGTGTGTGTGTGTGTGTGTGTGTGTGTGTGTGTGTGTGTGTGTGTGTGTGTGTGTGTGTGAGTGTGTGTGTGTGTGTGTGTGTGTGTGTGAGTGTGCCACCACCACCACCCGGTATCCCCATTGAGGACTAAACCTATCTGTTCCCACACACAGAAACTCTGAAAGAGATCCAGATAATTACCGGCTGTTGAAGGCATGGAGATTGGGCAAGGTAAAGGAGAGTAATTTGTACAAAAGACCCCTACACAC
>CM065704.1:5708156-5713156 GCA_017654935.2 Phymorhynchus buccinoides
TATATTTAATTTTTTATTTTTTTACTGTGCATGAATATACTGAGGAGAACTCGTTTCCCACAGCTGTTTCTGGAGGAACATTTAGTTCATCTATATTGTCAAGTTTTTTTCAAGCCAACTTTAGTTTACCATAAGTCACTTTTCATAAATAACAGTCAAGAATATGTTGTAGTATGTGACTAAATTAGTTGTATTCAGTGACTATTGCTAGATTTTAGCTCATGGGCAATTTTATTTATGTTTGCGGATACTAAGTGTATCATTCAAGAACGTTTTCTACTAAACATGTTGCATGCTACTGCTCGACAAAAATAAGTTTTTACCATAAATCTGATGGAAGAAAGGCATATAAAATACAATGAAGAACACACAGCCAAAATAAAATACAATGAAGAACACACAGCCAAAATAAAATACAATGAAGAACACACAGCCAAAATAAAATACAATGAAGAACACACAGCCAAAATAAAATACAATGAAGAACACACAGCCAAAATAAAATACAATGAAGAACACACAGCCAAAATAAAATACAATGAAGAACACACAGCCAAAATAAAATACAGTGAAGAACACACAGCCAAAATAAAATACAATGAAGAACACACAGCCAAAATAAAATACAATGAAGAACACACAGCCAAAATATTGTTACAAACGAACGCTTGGTGCAGTTTTTATTTAAGATTTCTAGATTCAGTCTTTTAACTAAACAGCTTGATTTTGTGTGGGACGGAACAGCTGTGTTCTTTGTCCATTATTGTCAGTAATTTTAGATGTGGACATATCACAACTTTCCTTCATTTTAACCCAGTCATCTCGCAGCCATTATTCTAAGCTGCGTACCTAGAAATCGCGCAATTTTGAATTCAAAAATCGCAACGAATCACGCCAACCATACACACAAGCAAAACTGGCATAAACGAAAAGAAAGTGGCAAAATGAATAGAAAGTGTTTCAGAGCATTACATACTCTTGTTGCAGTAGCAGAATTTCTACTTTTGTGTTGCTTTCAGCACACGTGTTGATTTTTTATCCACTTTTTCTTTCCTTCATTTTAACCCAGTCATCTCGCAGCCTATGAACTGCTGCGAACAAATCGCGATGGCTTGGAGTCAAAAATCGGACTATCTTTAGATAGTCCATTGACATATTATTGAACTTATTACGAAAACTAATAACTTGTATCAAAAAAGACTGCTGAAATATAAAAAGCAAACATACTCTTGTTTTTAGCATTTCTGCTTTCATTGTTTGATACAAGTTATTAGTTTTTGTAATAAATCCAATTTTTCTTGTCAATGGACTATCTAAAGATAGTCCGTTTTGACTCCAAGCCATCGAAATACTTAACTCACTCTTTACTGGCCGATTGCTTCCCTTTACAACCGTTCAAAACTGTCGTACGCTATAGCGTACACAGCGTTTAACCATTCACAATTCACAACCTCGCAAAGCCTGGCAACCCAAACTAGTATAGAAATGTTCCTCTACGGTCCCTTAATAGTTTTCAACCAATGAAATCACTTCCCGTCTATTTTTAGTACCGCAATGAATGAAAACGAGTCACTACCCCTCTCTTCGTCTTCTTTGTCATGCTTTTTCTAAATCTGCTAATAATGAAAAATTTTACTTTGGAATTATAACATATGCTAGTTTTTATTATTATAAACAATACTGCAAATTTTCAAAACTGTGCGGTTAAGCATTATTTTTTAAATAATTTTTATGTAATGATGCAAACCCGCCTAGTATGGAACGCTTGTGTACGTCAGGTACGCTATAGCGTACGACAGTATAGAGAGAGTTAATGTTCTATAAATACAAGAGATGCTGTTTATAATTTATACGGGTATGTCTCATAGTCAGGTCTTTTATGGTATTCTTGGCGTAAGAAAGATTTCTTTGTTCAAATTCTGTATACAGCACGCAGAAGCCGAGCTCAGATGTTGGAATCCACCGACAACTTGTCCAGTGAGTGCCTTTTTTATGCTTGAATCGTGTTGTTGTTGTTGCTGTTGATGTTGTGTTTTGTTGTTGTTTTTCTGCTTAGTGCATGGATGCTCCTGCTTTCAGGATGTCCTGAAGTTCAGGATTTTTTTTGTCCTGAAGTTCATGGTTTATTTTATTGCCTGGAGCCGGCGTCGCCAGATTATGAGAATTTGATCAGATTCATTTTGCTGGTTATAGAGGTCATGAAGTTTAACCAGAAGTGAAAGTGCAACGAGAGCCTGTCAATTACATTGGAAACTGTTGTTTCCCTTCAGCTTCCAGGGGGCATTGCCCCCCGGAACCCCCAGGAGGGGCGCTGTCCCTGCACTCTGCCGGGGCCTGTGTGGCCCCTGGACCTCTGCCTTGCAGGATTTTGAAATTTCCCAGGAGCACCCATGTTAGTGTTGTTTTTGCTGCTCTTTCTTTTGTTTGTTATATTTCTCAGTTCTGTTTTTTTCCCCTCCCCACCATCTCTCTCTTGATCTAATTTGTCTTTGGCAAATCTCCCCTTTTGGGCCACTGCAACTAGGGTTATTAACGCCCTTGACAGCGAGAGTTAATCCCTTGGTCAGTATCCAAGAGGGCATTCACTCTTGCAAAAAGGCAGCCATCTACTGATCTAGTGGCCTCAAATAGGGTATTGGCGAGAGTTACTCCCTTGTTGGTTAGTTTTCAAAAGGGCATTCACTCTTGCAAAAAGGCAGCCATTCAGTGGCCCAGGCATGGTAGACCTCCGCGAATCGCGGAAAACCCGCGAAAGTGAAAATTTGACACCCCCCCCCCCCCCCCCCCCCCAAAGAAAAAAAAAAAAAAAGCCGGGGTAAAAATTCGCTCGGGTGCCTAAAAATTACATGCATTAAAACCTGTGCAATCGCTTCGCGGAACCGGATGTGAATGACTGAACAAGCAACTTCCCGCCGAAGTTAGCAGTCGTGCGCGGCCTAGCTCACGCCACACGTTTCCAGATTTGTGATCCTAGTGCTTCTTTTTCTTCTTCTTCTTCATTTTGACGCCCAACTTCATCATTTTAGTTTGAGTCGACAACTTTCAAATGAAATGCAGAATCGGTTGGATATTCTTCCGCGAAACTCACTTTGCCCCCACTACCATGCCTGGTGGCCTCAAATAGGGTTATTGGCGAGAGTTATGTCCTTGTTTGGTCAGTACTCGAGCATCTACCAAGGGCATTCACTCTTGCAAAAGGTGGTCGTTGCAGTAGCCAATCAATATTGAGCTATCTTTTCTGCTGTCTTGCACACTTTTTTTTATTATTTTTAAATTTTGCTTACAGATAAACGGTTCAAAGACCATTGACAACTAAGCTGATAGATAACTCTGGCAGTGAAGTGTTTAACCCAATGATGCCTAACCATTCGAACCGGGAATCGATCCCAGTTCCCGAGAGATGGGAATTAACTCCGAACGTCACACCAAATCTTTTCATTAAAAAAATCACCCAGAATAAAGTCTAACTCACATTTCATTTCTGAAAGATGCATATTGAATAGCAATGATGATATTATTATTCCAAAGCTAACACACTGTCACACAACAAACCATGAATTGGAATTTAAAAAATCCGTAATGGCACTCCGAGCATTGCGCCGAGTCAATACTGCGTCACTTCACGTGGAAAGAAGAAAAAAATTTGGGGTCACTTCAAAAAATCCGTTCAAAAAGACTAGTGGGTGCTTTCCCTTGCTGTAAGAACCAAATACAGGACCAGCGAGAGTCAGGAACAGGAAGAACTAACTTAGTATATTGCATTGTGGGTAAGGAGAAAGTGAAAGTGAACGTACTAGACCTGGCGTTCAGCGGGCGCAATCGGCGCATACGGGCTGCATGAGTTGACAAAATTCGGTCGAATTTGGCGTCTGTGTCCTAGAGAGGGTTAAAGCTAGTTTTAAAATGAAATAAGTGTTTGATTCAAAGTAGAGAAGATTGATGCTGCAGAAAGCTGTGATGGTCGTCAGTTTTAATGTGTTGTGACAATTAAAGTTTTTTTGTTTGTTTCTTGAGGTTGGTGGATTCTTCAAGTGAAGAGGTTGATTTTCAAAATGAAGAGTAGTTTTTTTAGCCCACAAAATGACGAATATGTTGATGATGATGATAATAGTGATGATGATGATGATGATGATGATAGAGACAGTGAAATAGATGATACAGACAAACCTCTATTTTAAGACTTCCAAAATGTCCGGAAAAATCGGTCGTAAATTGGAGGGGTTTTCACTGGCAGCCGTAGAAAGAAAAAGTTCAGCACAGTTCATACTCTCTTCTTCATGCACACATACAATGACATATTAAAACTGGATTTGGGTCTTTCCAACTCCATAGGATTGTGCAATCGATGTATTACAGTTTCACTTCGCCGACTTCTGTTAATCACCTCCACTCTCGTCCAAAGTCAGTGGTTTTCTTTTTCAAAGTCAGTGGTTTTCGTGCTTTTCCTACGCTTTCCACCATCTTTTCTACAACAAGGGAAGCGACTCCGCTTTCAGGCCCTTGACCGTGGTTGTTTCCCTTTGCTCGAAGTCTATGCAGACGACAACAACGGTCGTAAAAACCAACGAAATGGCGGTCGTAAGTCGCGTTTTAGAGGAAGTCGTTTAAGAGAGGTCGTTTACATAGTAAAATGCATCCGTGCCAACAAATCCGGTCTCAAATGAGAGGTGGTCGCTTAACAGAGGGTCGTAAAATAGGGGTTTGTCTGTACTGACAATGATGACTTTAGATATAAAAAAGAAATATATATAATGATAATTATGGTGACAATTATGGTAATGTGCTGCTACTGTGCTGCTTCTGCTAATTATGATAATGATGGCAATGATAATAGTGATGATAATGATGGTGATGATATTTTTTCTTCTTCTTCTTCTTCTACGTTCCCTGGCCATATGGCCGTAATGGGTAAGCTGCGTACATGTCCGGTTTTCAGTTTCCACTGGTCTCCCCGCTGCGTACAGCTGACACATTCCGATTTCGGAGGAGAAAAATTATTT
>CM065704.1:5723156-5728156 GCA_017654935.2 Phymorhynchus buccinoides
ATGTCTTTGTGTTCGCTTTTTGTCCTCGACAATCAAAGGTAAGGAATGAGTTTGCATTCTTCATTGTCATTTAAAAAAAAAAAATGTAATCATTCTTTAACCCTTTCACCGCCAGCCATTTTTCAGCAAATATTTTCCATTAATCTTACCTGGGTAGAGAGAAAAAATCATCTGCAATATTGGAAATCCCTCTGTGACATGTATAAAGTAAGGACCTCCCAAAATTATGAAAATAGGGGTTTGGGTTAGTGGCATGGGTGTTAAATCATTGTGGTGCTAAAATGCGACATTGGCGGTGAAAGGGTTAAAAAAAAAAAATGAATTGAGTAATCAATTTGTGTCTCGGATTTTATTTTGTTTGTTGTTGGTTTTTGTTGTTGTTGAAGTAAGGAATTTAAAAGGGCATCCATTAGTCATGACCTGGGCTCGGCCCGGCCCCCTTAGAGTGTAAGGAGTTCATGGCCGCAACAGTTGATTGAGGGCAGAGGCCTTCTTCTCTGAAGACCCTCTGGTGTTCGGCTCACCCTAGAGTTTCTCTACTCTATAGTTTATTGTATTATATTGTAGTGTAAGGACTTCAGGGCCCAAATACTGGATTGAGGAGGGGGGTTGGGGTTCTACTTTTCTGGAGACCCTGTGTTGTCCGGGCGGGGAGAGAGGGTAGAGGGGAATTACCCAAATAGGAACTGTGCAGCTAAAAACAAGATGGCAAGCCATACGAACGCATCTCCAATGTGTGTGATGGTTGAGGAATACGATGGAGAGCATGTGTGGAGAAAGAGAAGGGGATGGAGAGAGAAAGGAATGGAGAAAGCGATACAGATAGAAAGACAGAGAGAGAGAGAGAGAAAGGAAAGAAAGTATCATCGACTTATTGTCGAAATCTTGTTATTCGAATATCAACTTATTTTTAAAAAATAGCTTTTTAAAGATATTAGTGATGATTTGTTGTTGTTGAAAAACTGAAATCGCAAGCATCTTCAATCGTTCTGTAGACTTTATTTATGATTAAAAAAAACGTGAAACAGACTGCAACGTCGCTGGAACATACAACAAACAAACAACTACACGACAAGTTGTTTATTTATGATCAGTTTAGTTGTTCTAAAGATGAAGCCTGCTACCTTGGTTCGCTTCTAGATAATATTTTTCATTTTAAACTTTTGACAGCATTGGGATTCATGCAACTTTTCAAATTCACACTTCACCTCTTCCTCTCTCTCTGTCATCAAAGATCAGAAAACCACAAAGGTTTTTTTATGTGGCTTGCTATCTTGTTTCAATCCCATGCTGCTCGGCTGGCCTCGTAGGCGCCGATTGGATCCGATGCGAAGCGCCTTCGAGGGCGAACAATCGCCGGAGGAAAGTCCCGAAAAGCGGCGGGATTTTTTCCGCTGCCTCTTGGCCTGCCGGCCGACGCAAAATGTGTTCCCTTTCACTAACCTACGTCCCCTCAGGTCAGAATAGACTGGTCCCCTCACCCACCCCTCCTGGGTTTGTGTAGTGAATAGTCGTCGGTTGTTAGATTGATTAATTGATGGATTGATTTGTTTTTGATAACTTTCTTTCTTATAAACTTTCTTGATTGTTTTTCTCCATGGATGTTGCATAGATTTACAGGACAACGTAGTTGTTTTGAATTTTCAATTTTGTTCAGAGGATAGGAGCACACAGACTTATGTTATGCTGGTTTGCAGAGCCAGTTGTTATTTATTTATATATTTATTTATTCATTTATTCATTTATTTATTCATTCATTTATAAATGTATTTCCTTACTGTTTTCTTCATGGAGTGTTGCATGGATTCAAAGTCTTTGCATTTTTCTTCTTTAAAAACATTTTTATAGATCAGGTCAACTGCTTTTTTTAAAATTTCTTCGATCAGGCAAAGATTCAAAGCAGATGCCATCTTTTGAAATCAGCCTTGTTATGAACACAATTATTGACTTCTCTATGTAATATGTTTTCATTTGTTTCCTTATGAGGAGCACAAGTTTAGAGCAGATGCATGATCCCTTTTATTTCTCCTTCCTCCTTCCTTTCTTTCATTATATTTTTTTGATTATATAATTTCATCTTTTTTTTCTATGATGTTTCATTCCACGAGTGTCGTTTAGACTCCAAAGAGACTGCACCTCCCCGCACCCACCCACCCACCCACACACACACACACACACACACACACACACACACACACACTTCCTCTCCCTTGTTAGTTGAAATAATGGTTTACCAGTTGTTGTTTTTTCTGTCTGTTAATTGTCCACAAACAAAAAGTTGTTAACCCTTTCACTGCCTGCCATATTTCAGCCAAAAATTTCCATTAAAATTACCTGGGTAGAGAACAAAATCCATCTGCAGTATTGGGGATTCTTCTGTGGCATATATAAAATAAGGTCTATCCTTACTTCCCAAAACTAAGACAATAGGATTTTTGGATAATAGACCCCAATTTGATGCCTTTTAGTGACATAGGTGTCAAATCAGAGATAAGCCTCTGTGACTAGAATATACCAAATACCAAATCACTGTGGTGCTAAAATGCGACTTTGGCGGTGAAAGGGTTAAATGATGTTGCTGGCTTACCCTGGCTAAAATACTCCAGGGATCATCCCAACAGCGGAAGCACTTGAACACTATGGTACAAGTGCACCAGCTACCGATGAGAACATTACGTGTGTGACCGCTTTTGATTACCCTGCCACATGCGTGGGCAGCCACACTCCGTCTTCGGGGGAAGAGACTGATGATGTCATGCTAGGAGCTTGTCATGGCTGAAGACAATCCCTGCAGAACCATGCATAACATAACAACATTTTGATATAGCCTTGGTATTCTAGCCTATGTCAATTGGTCCAACACAGCCGTAACACATTCCGGACGAATTCCAAGTATTCTCGGAATAGCGATTTCTGAGTCTAAAACTTGTCTAAATTCAGGGTTTTTTCCCAATCCAAACCACATTTTTCAAGTTACATCTCTTCATCACTCTTCCAACTTCCGTTTCACTTCTGTTTGGCACTTCTGTTTCAATTTGTAATGTTCAAAATGTTTTTCAAAAAGTCGTTGTTAAATGATTTTGATGAAATTTTCAGAAAAGCAAATCAAAGTCATAAACGAGAAAGGGTGTAAAAGGGCCGCGAGGCCCACTTCTAGCCCAAACTACTACTACTACTACTACTACTACTACTACTACTACTACTACTACTACTACTACTACTACTACTACTACTACTACTACTACTACTACTACTATAATTGAAGAGCAGGGTGACCTCTGTTGTACCCAAGAAAAAAGAAAAGAAGGGAAGTTAAACAACAAATTTGTTTTTAATAAATGCAGGCACATACAATGTTCAGAACATAGTCCTTAAATAACTCACTCGGCACTGGCCGGTTGCTTCCCCTTACAACCATTCGGGATGGGCCGTTTGGTTGGGTTCGAAAACACATCACCACAAGTTGTGTAAAGTTAGGGACCGATAATTTCAGAGAAGATGACCAACACAATGCAATGAATGATCGTAAAATATCAAGTTCTGTACGTTCTGCGTTTGTCTCCTATTAACAAAAACAGCTTACACACAGAAAGAACGAAAAATTCACATTCCAATCACTTGCCCCCCCCCCCCCCCCCCCCCCCCCCCTCCAAAACTGAAAGTAAAGTCTGAAATGATTGGTTGATTTCAAGAGAGGAAAGGTCAAAGCAAACTAAAAATGGATCACGACATGGCTCTTGAAAGGTGGTCATACGCTACAAATCAAAACCTTTTCAAAACTCATGAGCTGAATCCGGCTCATTCGTCCCGAGTGAGTTAACCAAGGGAATTGATACCAATAAGAGAAAAAGATGAATTACATCAATGGATGTGTGAATGACACCGGATGAAATTCCTGGGTGGTTCAGCTTTTTTTGTTTAAACATGGAAATTATTCTTTCTAATTCCCAGCGATTATTATGATTCCACTTAATACATGAGAATTAGGCTCAACTATTATTGACATTGGACATCCTGTCTATAAAGAGATAACACAGGATTTATCGTGAGATGATGAATTGACTGAAACCAGATCACCAGTTTGAACAGCCTCTGTGGTGTAGTGGTAAAATCACGTACTACTTGCTGGGAGGTCAGGTTCGAATCCCATCAGAGGCGAGGATTTTTTCGGTCCTGGACTGACTCCTACCCAGTGGGAAGACTGAAACCACGCAGTTGAGCTTCATCCGCTTAACTGATGTGATTCTGAGAGTGTTGCTCTAATTTCATGACCAACACTGCAGGTGTCTGTAGTTCTCGGGCCTGGTTAATGCCAGGAAATCATTATGAAAGGAAGCTGTAGAGTACAGCCCTGTCACATAGATCACCAGTCTGTGTGAAAGGAGTGACAATAGTTATGCCACAGATTTCAGGGCAGTGGGTGGATGCCTCGTGCCTCCATACGGGGAGCTGGACGACTCTGCCCCCTTCCACGAGTCTCTCCCCATGGGGATACCGGGGGGTCTTTCGTAAAAATAGTTCCCCCACTTTCTCAAAGTTCTGTGCTTGTAACTTCCTCTAATCTGCCACTCTCTGTGGGGGGCATTTGCACTGGTTTTTAATACTGCTGCCAAAGGGATGGGTTGGCCTTTGGGGACCTTCCCCGACACCTTAGCTGTCTTCAAATCCTTTCTTCTGAGATCGCTCAGACAGTTTCCTGTCAAGATTGGCATGCAAAATGATGAACAAGGATAACGTTTAACGTCCTCCCGATCGGTTAAGACACATATGGGACATTACTAATTGATAGAGATGAATGAATGATGAATACATTTCGCATGGGTTTATGATATGTTTCCAGACAACGTTTGGAGCTGATGCGCGAAATGTACCACAACGAGGCTGAGTCTTCGCCCATGACCCCTGAACCCGCCATAGACACCATGACCGGTGGCGACCCCTTCTACGATCGCTTCCCTTGGTTTAGGCTGCTCGGCAGGTAAGGAGAGAGAGTGAGAGAG
>CM065704.1:5733156-5763156 GCA_017654935.2 Phymorhynchus buccinoides
ATGGTGATGATGATAGCAATAATGTGTCAACAGGGCATATGTTGATGATGATGATGACGATGTTGATGATAATGGTGATGATGATAGCAATAATGTGTCAACCGGGCATATGTTGATGATGATGACGATGTTGATGATAATGGTAATGATGATAGCGATAATGTGTCAACCGGGCATATGTTGATGATGATGATGATGATGTTGATGATAATGGTGATGATGATAGCAATAATGTGTCAACAGGGCATATGTTGATGATGATGATGACGATGTTGATGATAATGGTAATGATGATAGCGATAATGTGTCAACCGGGCATATGTTGATGATGATGACGATGTTGATGATAATGGTAATGATGATAGCGATAATGTGTCAACCGGGCATATGTTGATGATGATGATGATGATGTTGATGATAATGGTAATGATGATAGCGATAATGTGTCAACCGGGCATATGTTGATGATGATGACGATGTTGATGATAATGGTAATGATGATAGCGATAATGTGTCAACAGGGCATATGTTGATGATGATGACGATGTTGATGATAATGGTAATGATGATAGCGATAATGTGTCAACAGGGCATATGTTGATGATGATGACGATGTTGATGATAATGGTAATGATGATAGCAATAATGTGTCAACAGGGCATATGTTGATGATGATGATGATGATGTTGATGATAATGGTGATGATGATAGCAATAATGTGTCAACAGGGCATATGTTGATGATGATGATGACGATGTTGATGATAATGGTAATGATGATAGCAATAATGTGTCAACAGGGCATATGTTGATGATGATGATGACGATGTTGATGATAATGGTAATGATGATAGCAATAATGTGTCAACAGGGCATATGTTGATGATGATGATGATGATGTTGATGATAATGGTAATGATGATAGCAATAATGTGTCAACAGGGCATATGTTGATGATGACGATGTTGATGATAATGGTAATGATGATAGCGATAATGTGTCAACAGGGCATATGTTGATGATGATGTTGATGATGATGACGATGTTGATGATAATGGTAATGATGATAGTGATAATGTGTCAGCAGGGCTCGCCCCCACAAGAAATGGTGTCATCACGTGAAGAACTCCGAATCGTGGAGGGGCAAGGACAGGGCATGGAGAGCTCACTGTCATTAGGTCTGTTTGTGTGTGTGTGTGTGTGTGTGTGTGTGTGTGTGTGTGTGTGTGTGTGTGTGTGTGTGTGTGTGTGTGTGTGTGTGTGTGTGTGTGTGTGTGGTGCTCCCAGAAATTAGCTCTGTGTGTGTGTACTGTGTGTGTGTGTGCATGTGTGTGTGTGTGTAGTGTGCGTGTGTGTAATACTCCCTGTCATTAAGTCTGTGTGTGTGTGTGTGTGTGTGGTGTGTAATGTGTGTGTGCGTATGTGTAGTGTGTAGTGTGTGTGTGTGTGTAGTGTATGTGTGTGTAGTGTGTGTAGTGTATGTGTGTGTAGTGTGTGTGTGTGTGCGTGTGTGTGGTACTCCCTGTCATTAAGTCTGTTTGTGTGTGTAGTGTGTGTGTGCGTATGTCTGTGTGTGTGTGTGTGTTTCTGTGTGTGTGTGCATGCATGTGGTGCCAGTCTGTGTGTCCAACATATAATGAAAATTATGAATAATGTCAAAGGAATATCAGCTTTTTTCCTAAAGATCGCAATGCTCAAAAACACCACCATTTCTAAGTTGTCGTTATGAAGATTACTCTTTGATTCAAAAACAGTCTTAGCTGGTACTTTAACTTTAACTCTTCTAGTGCCATGTATTTTTTTACGTTCTCGGTTGTCCGTGGCATCTCAACCGACAGAAGGGGGGGGGGGGGGGGGGGTTACTGGGTGACTATTATTTTGAGTGCGCATGCGTTTGCTTTAACAGAAACAAAAAATACTGATATAAGGTCTGAAAATGGACAAGGACTGTGCAGGCCACTTGGCATTGTATGTCTTTGCATTTGGTGGGAGTGAAGTATGCAAATGATGTACTGGTCGGATACGTTTACCCATGGTGCTCAAAGAGTTAAAAGAATACCGTAATTTTCGGGTTATAAAGCGATATTTATTTCTCCAAATTTGACCTATGCGTCTAATAAACGAGGGCGAACAAAATCATGAGAAGAGAGGCAACGATTGCCGTGTTCAGTTCAGTCTACTGTGAGTCAGACATCGAAAGTGGTCACGAGTTGGCGATATGATGAATACTCGCGTTAAAATACTTCAAAATCCCTATTATCGTCTGAGATACCGTCCAACAGATGCCATAACCTTTCATTGGATGTAAAAAGCATCATTGTAGAGCTTAAGATGCCATAATTCTATCAGTTTTCGTGAAGAGTTGTCCAAGCACAACAATGTTCAGGAAGTCGCACAAACGTAAGTTCGATTATTTGAAAGGGGAGCCAACTCTCGTTTATGACAGCATAATGGCGGTGGGCAAGCGTTTACAGGACGCGTACAGGCTTCAAAGTTGGACTTTCTTTTGCGAGGTGCAAAAGGGCGCCTTTTGCTTTAATGTTTTCAGATTTTTCTTGAAAATTGCCCTATTCGTCTTATACACACCAGCGCATAATGATCTGAAAAGTTTTCATCCTTGTCAAGGAGATTTTTGAAGGTGTTTAGTGTTGGTGCTCTTTTTAGGTTGGGTGTCAGTAAATTCCAGAGGTTAGCAACTCGGTTACTAAAACAAAGTTTGCGTTTGTTAGTATCACAAAGCAGTTATATTGTTAATTAATTAATTAAATATTAATGTATCACTACCAGAAAAACTGGGCTATAAGACGCACCTGTATATAAGCCGCATCCCTTAAATTGACAAAATATTAGGTTTTTATTCACATATAAGCCGCACCAGTTTATAAGCCGCAGAGAAAATTATATGCGCACAAAGCAACACAAATATAGGAATTCTCCTGTCAGAACATAAGTATTTAGTGCCCTCAGATTCTTTAAGCATGAGATTTGAATCTATTGATTACCAAAACCAGTTTTTTGTCCAAAGAAGCTCAAAATAGGCTGAAGAATGTGGCCACAAACAGATTTAATCATACTGATAAATGCAGAATCGAAACAAAAAATCTGCAAATAAGCCGCATCACTCTATAAGCCGCATGGGCCAAAGTTGAGGAAAAAAGTAGTCCGCATTTTACTGAACTGTTTTTTTCCCGATTGCTGCGACCACGACGATAAAAATTGTCCCCCCTTGTATTATTTTCCACAGAAGGCGGCGGCACCCAGCAGGGGGATGCTCAGAAGGACTACTGCCCCGAGATCAACTCGGACGACCTCCCCGACCACCTGACCTTGGGGTCGCAGTTCAAGTTCAAGGTCACAGTGCTGCAGGCCTCCTGCATCTCCCCGGAATACGCCGACATCTTCTGCCAGTTCAAGTCAGTGAGGTGTTTTTAAAAATAATATTTACCACTTTTTTTTGGGGGGGGTAATGAGAGGTTAGATTGATTTTCGTCTTAACTCTCTCAACACTAATGAATGAAAAATGGTGTTTTACGTCCTCTCGGTCTGGAACGAACAGACACATATGGGACATTTGTAGATACAAAGATGGTGGGAACGATACTGGAGGCAATGCCCGGAGGCAGTGCAACACCAGTAAAGTCCCGATTTTTTAACAATACAGATAAGTGTAGCAGTAACCACGCCTCGGTTAAACCTCATCGGCTATGGTACCGCCACAATAATTAGAACCGAAAAATGGTGTTTTACGTCCTCTCGGTCTGGAACAGACACATATGGGACATTTGTAGATACAAAGATGGTGGGAACGATACTGGAGGCAATGCCCAGAGGCAGTGCAACACCAGTAAAGTCCCGATTTTTTAACAATACAGATAGGTGTAGCAGTAACCATGCCTCGGTTAAACCTCATCGGCTATGGTACCGCCACAATAATTAGAACCGAAAAATTGTGTTTTACGTCCTCTCGGTCTGGAACAGACACATATGGGACATTTGTAGATACAAAGATGGTGGGAACAATACTGGAGGCAATGCCCGGAGGCAGTGCAATGCCAGTAAAGTCCCAAAATTTTAACAATACAGATAAGTGTAGCAGTAACCACACCTCGGTTAAACCTCATCAGCTATGGTACCGCCACCTAAGTGAGTTAGAGTCTCTCAACACTAATGTACGCTATGGCGTACATGTTTCGCGCAAACGCTCAACACTAGGCAGGTTTGCATCATTACTTAGAAATTATTTAAAAAATAATGCTTAACGGTACAGTTTAAAAAATTGGTGGTATTGTTTATAATAATAAAGCTAGCATATGCTATAATTCCAAAGTAAAATTTTTATTATTAGCAGATTAAAACAACAACATGACAAAGAAGACGAAGAGAGGGGTAGTGACTCGTTTTCATTCATTGCTGTCCTTAAAATAGACTAGAAGGGATTTCATTGGTTGAAAACTATTAAGGGACCGTAGAGGAACACTTTTATACCAGTTTGGGTTGCATGGCTTCGCTGAGTTGTGAAATGTGAATGTTTAAACACTATGTACGCTATAGCTCACTCTCGTGTTGAAAGGTTGTGAAGGGAAGCAATCAGCCAGTGTTGAATGAGTTAACCCCTTGACTGCCACAGAAAATCAAAGGAAAACATAATTGGGCAAATTATGCCATGAAAAAGACTTAACTGAGAGAGCCAATCTGGAAAAAAATAGTCTGGGGATATGGACCTCTTGACTGTGCAAGAGCAAAAGCCAGCATGCCAGGGTTATTCCTCTTCATCTGATGACGTCATCAGTGATGTCACCAGGTTAGTACGTAATGCGTTGGTGGCAGTCAAGGGGTTAATTCTTTGCTCGTACAGGAAGAAGACAGGTGAATAATAATAATAAATGGTCAAGCTTTTGGATAGTTGCCTATCTTGGATTGTTTTCAGGTGTTTTGAAAAAAAAAAGAGGAGAAACTACCAAAGCCTTTGTCTACTAGAGCAATTTGAAGAATTCTATAAGCAGAAATGTTGATCCCATGCATGCTTGGAAGCTTTCAGTACAGTGGAACCTCCCTTATAAGACCTTCAAAAATCATCCAAAATGAGGTCTTATAATGGAGGGGTCTTATAAGGGAGGTAGTTTTAACACCTACAAAGAAGGGCAATGTCTCAGAGAAGTAGGTCTTATGTGGGAGGGAGTCTTATAATGGCAAGTCTTATAAGGGAGGTTTCACTGTAGTGGGTGAACATCCATTCTGGAGGTTCTTTTTGCAATAATTACCCGCAAAACGTGTGAAGATTTTGTTCAAAGGTGTTGGTGGTTGAAATCTTTTTGTTCTTTTTTTTTACCCCCGCAGCTTTCTTCATCGCCATGACGAGGCGTTCTCCACGGAGCCACTGAAGAACTCTGGGAAGGGGCCGCCCCTCGGCTTTTACCACGTGCAGAATGTGAGCCATGATTGGTCGTTTGTTACGTGCTTAAATTCTGTGTCACTATTTCAAGGCTTCAGTTCTAAAAAGAAAAGAAAAAAAGTGAATTCACTTGTCACAATTTCAAAGTGTAACTTTGACGTTAAATAAGTAATGTTTCAGTTCTCAAATCTAAAATCTAAAGACAGTGAATTGATGGGTCAAAATTCAAAAGGGTAATAAGAATGGGGGGTGCAAGTGCATTGAGTTGCGTAGCAAGAAATGTGCTTTACAAATCGTCAGTGAAATTCAAAAACCTTGTATCTCGATTTCTTATTATTTTTTAGTTAGATACATCATAGTCAGCTCTCTAATTTTTCCCGCCACCTTCCACCAAGCTCGTATCTCTAACGACTTTCTATCTGGGGTAAATAAGGTTGTGTAAATTAAAGAAAAACTCGTAAGTCCCAAATTCAGATCTACCTAAGGACAAAAACCTTGTATCTTTGTTCTTTTCAAGTATTAAAAAAAACCAATCTTAGCAAAATGCAGGACTAAACTCGCAATGTCTTGAACAACATATTCATCATAGTTAATCAATTGTGGTAAACGCGGTTAATTTTTATAACAGTTTTTTTGTCATTTTTCTCAAAGCTACCAAAATTGAGATACGAGGTTTATGAATTTCACCGACGAAATGTTATATATTGATATTATTCTTATTATTAATTTTCCCTTTGACTGTGTGCAGTTCACGGTGACGGTGACCAAATCGTTTGTCGACTACATCCGAACTCAGCCCCTGGTGTTTGAGGTGTTGGGCCACTACCAGCAACACCCGCTACACGAACAGGCCAGGGAGACCCCCTAGTGAGGAGAGAGAGAGACAGGGAGAGAAAGAGAGAGAGAGAGAGAGAGGGACGGAGAGAGGGAGAGAGAGAGAGAGGGAGAGGGAGGGAGAGAGAGAGAGGGGGAGAGAGAGAGAGGGGAGAGAGAGAGAGGGACACTGGACACTGGAAAACTTTATTTGAGGAGAGAGAGAGAGGGGGGGGGGAGAGAGAGAGGGAGAGATAGAGGGGGAGAGAGAGAGGGGGGGGGGGGGGAGAGAGACAGGGAGAGGGAGAAACATTTGAAACATTTGAAACATTTGTTTATTGAGGGAAAAGAATAAGCACACAATGGGCTTGTTTACATCTTGCCCTCGAAACAAAAGAAGAAAAGCATGATTAAACTTCAATTAATGAACAAAAGCAACAAGGGGAAAAAAAAAAAAACGCCAACAACTACACATTCATACACCCATCCACCCTCCCCCCACCCACCACCAACCTCGCACACAGCACAGTAATCATATGAACTAATATAAATTGAATTCACAAGAATCAGGAAATACATTGTGGAGGAAGAAAAAAATAAAAAATAAAAACAATTTAAAAAAATCAATCTAAACAAATGTAATGAGTATGACATCATCAAAACACAAGGAATTACTTTCTTCCTCCTTCTCCCCCCCCCCCCCCCCCCCCCTTAAAGTGAACAAAAAACAAGCAACAACAAAAACCTCATGTTTAGAAACAAGATTTATGTACAAATTAACCATGTCATGAATAAACGTTTAAAACAGAAGCTACATAAGAGATTAATATGTGATGTTGTTTATATGTTTGATCATAAGGTGCTTATGGTAGTTTTTCTTGAAAACATTGAGACTTGAATGAACATTAAAAGAAGCTAAAATCGTATTCCACAAACAACCGCCCGAATACAACAGACTAGTCTTGAAGAGATCAACTCTTGGAAGAGGTACTTTGATTTTAGGAACATTGCGGACGAGGGAGAGAGAGAGGGGGGAGAGAGACAGGGAGAGAGAGAGGGGGGAGAGAGAGACATGGAGAGAGAGAGAGAGAGGGGGGAGAGAGAGAGAGAGAGAGAGGGGGGGAGAGAGAGACAGGGAGAGGGAGAGAGAGAGAGGGGGGGGGGGGGGAGAGAGAGACGGGGAGAGAGAGAGATATAGGGGGAGAGAGAGAGACAGGAGAGAGAGAGAGAGAGGGAGGGGGGGAGAGAGAGAGAGGGAGAGAGAGAGAGAGGGGGTGGAGAGAGAGAGAGAGACAGGGAGAGAGAGAGGGTGAGAGAGAGAGAGCCTGGTGTTTGAGGTGTTAGGCCACTACCAGCAACACCCGCTGCACGAACAGGCCAGGGAGGCCCCCCTAGTGAGGAGAGAGAGGGAGAGGGAGAGAGACAGAGAGGGGGAGAGAGAGAGAGAGAGAGGGGAGAGAGAGAGAGAGAGAGAGAGTGTGAGAGAGAGGGACAGGGAGAGAGAGAGAGAGACAGGAGAGAGAGAGGGAGAGAGAGAGACAGGGGGAGAGAGAGGGAGAGTGGGAGAGAGAGAGAGAGGAGAGAGAGACAGGGAGAGGGAGAGAGAGAGAGAGAGGGGGGGAGAGAGAGAGACAGGGAGAGAGAGAGAGGAGAGAGAGAGAGAGGGGAGAGAGAGGGAGAGAGAGAGAGAGAGAGAGAGGGGAGAGAGAGAGAGAGAGAGAGAGAGAGAGAGAGAGACAGGGAGAGAGAGAGAGAGAGGGGGAGAGAGAGAGGGGGAGAGAGAGAGGGGGAGAGAGAGAGGGAGAGAGAGAGGGGGAGAGAGAGACTCAAAAGACTCAAAACTTTCAACTGCAAAGGCCACCGACCTATCGGCAAGGAGGTCAAAGAACAAAATATAGAATCACACACACGCGCGCGTGCGCGCACACACACACTCACACACACTCATGCGCACACACACATTTTGCATTTGCAAAGAAAACATGTGCATCAAAAGGATACAGGGAAAATGATACATACATAGGCATGCGTTTTACGTTTAACCGGCGACTGAGCTATTTGATATATATACACAACAGTTCTCTTTTCTTCATGGCAAAGAATATAAACATTGCAACTGAACTGGTTGCGTCCCTTTTATCATTTTGAAGAAAAAGCGAAAGTGATGGTATGTGATCAATTTGGAAAAAAAAGTTAGAATATACTTTTCTCTCAGATCTTGATATGATTGACAATCAAGAAGGAAATGGGGGAGAGAGAGAGAGAGAGAGAGAGAGGGAGAGAGAGAGAAAGGGAGAGAGAGAGAAAGGGAGAGAGAGAGCATTGTTTGTTTTCATCTTTCGCCTCAAACTTGATCGTCCGTTTTTCGTTGCAGCACTCGTCCCCCTCCCCGTCGAAGCTTCCCTTCCTCCCTCCCCGTCTCCAAACCGGTTCCCTCGCCAAAGTTCGGCGTCATCGCCGCGCCCCCGTGAGTATGCAAATGAGTTTGTTGTTGTTGTTGTTGTCATCGGCGTGTTGTGATCAGAGTTAAAAGCCCCCCTCAAAACTGTCCAACCATTTTTAGTTGGAAGAAAATTTGGTTGTGAAATTAAATTTGGGATCGTTGTGGCTGTGTGCCGAATTCACACTATCAGCAAGCATTGGCTGTATCCCCCGCAACTGCCTTAGTGAGTTTGAAGTAGTAAATGGTGGTGCAGTCGCCAATTCCTTCAGACCTGGTTGGAAGGGTTTCATCCGACCAAAATTGACATTTTGTGATTTCTACTCACTCTGTCAAAAGAACACAGCTGTTGCATACAACAGACCTGTTTACTCTACTCTTTTTGAGTAGTATTCTACTCAATTTGGACCTCTACTACTCTTCAAAATTGAAAATAATGCTCTAACTACTCATTTTCAGTGAACATTATTTGATGGTTTAATGAAGAGGACTACTCATTTCACACCAAAACTACTCATTTCAGCTATCCAGACTACTCAAGACTTGTGTAGGGGGTGAACAGGTCTGATACAAAGTCAAGCTATGAAGTTAAAACAATAAAAGACTGAATCTGGAAATCTTAGATATGAAAAAACAACAACACACCAAGCATATCCCTATATAATGTTTTGGCTGTATGTTCTACACAGTATTTTAAATATATTTCTTCCATCAGATTAATTGTAAAACCTTTCTTTGTTTGAGCAGTAGCATGCAACATGTTTAGTAGAAAATGTCTTCAATAATTCACTTAGTATCGGAAAGATAAATAAAATCGCCCATGAGTGAAAATCTAGCAATTCCCACTGAATACAACTAATTGAGTCACATACTGCAACATATTCTTGACTGTTATTTATGAAAAGTTACTCATGGTAAGCTAAACTTGGCTTGAAAAAACTTTCGAAAATATAAATGAACTAAATGTTCCTCCCGAAACTGCTGTGAGAAAGGAAAACTGTGGAAAGGTCACAACCATTTTCTTCCGACTGGGTTGGATAGTGCGAGGCGGCCTTCACCGCATTTCAATTTGTCTATTGTAGTAGTATAAGGAAAGTGTGCAGTTCAGTTATGGTTCCCATTTGTGTCAAAAGTTGTGTGTGTTTTTAGTGGACACGCTGCTCTGATGATGGAGTAAGGTAAAAGTGGGAACTGTTGTACTGATTGATGGTTTGATTGGTTATTTGATTGATTTATTGATTTGATTTATTGATTTGATTAATTGATTTGGGTTGTTTGACTGAATGTTACGAATGTAGCTCTATTCTGATGCAAAGCGCTTGTATGATTTTGATGAATGTTACTTTTCTATGTGAAGAACGAAAAGTGGCAGACTTCTCGGTTTTCAGGTGAAAAGTGAATACTTTGATAGTTGTGTGAAAGGAGCATTGATACAATTCAAAATGTGTTTTTTGTTGTTCTTGATAATTTGAGATGTTTTATATTGCGCAGTGTGATTCAAGGGGTTGCTCTTGAAATGTAGTCTGTGAAAAAAAACCTGCTCAAAGAACATCTTGACTGCCATATAATGCATCATTTACGGGCTTGATGACATCACTGATGATGATGTCATCAGACGAAGAGGAATGACTCAGGGATATAGTTTTTGTTGTTGTTGCTTTTAAGCAATCAGGAGGGTTATATCCCCAGACCATTTTGCCAGACCAACTCTTAACAGTTCTCTTTTACATTTGACAATTTTTAACCCTTTCACCGCCAGCCATTTTTCAGCCAAAATCTTTCAGTCAAACTTACCTGGGTAAAGAAAAGTTAGTGTCTGCAATACTGTGAGTCCCCCCCATGACATGTATCAAACAAGGCCTTTCCTTATCTCCACATCTGCAATACTGTGAGTCCCCCCTATGACATGTATCAAACAAGGCCTTTCCTTATCTCCACATCTGCAATACTGTGAGTCCCCCCTATGACATGCATCAAACAAGGCCTTTCCTTATCTCCACATCTGCAATACTGTGAGTCCCCCCATGACATGTATCAAACAAGGCCTTTCCTTATCTCCACATCTGCAATACTGTGAATCCCCCCATGACATGTATCAAACAAGGCCTTTCCTTATCTCCACATCTGCAATACTGTGAGTCCCCCCTATGACATGTATCAAACAAGGCCTTTCCTTATGTCCACATCTGCAATACTGTGAGTCCCCCCTATGACATGTATCAAACAAGGCCTTTCCTTATGTCCCAAAGTTAACAACATAATGTCATCGGATAACGGATCCTTATTTCATGCCTTTTAGTGACATGGGTGTTAAATCAGTCTGGTGCAGAAATGCGACGTCAGCGGCAAAAGGGTTAATGGACTTTCTTTTTTCTCTGGCAGTCAAGGGGTTAAAACGAATTACATTTTATGTAGTTCTTCTTCCAAAAGAGGGAGTACTGATCAAAATTGTTACACATGCCAACGATACTGGTCAATGTTGTTGTGTGTGTACACTTTAATCTGTGATCCGTGTTGTGTAGCACATAAATATAGCGTCGATGTTTTATATCCATGGATGCAACATTGCCTTGGACACGAGGCAGCGCCTGTTTTTCAAAATTTTGACCACAAACCAAAAAAATGATTCAAAGTTCAAGGGGGAAAAAGTGTTGAATTCTCACTTTACAAGCCTGGAGTAAGCTTCAAATTGAGTACGATTTTGCTTTTTTTTTCAGCTTCAGGGGGGTGTTGCCCCCTGACCCCCCAGCCCTGTACCCTGCCAGGCCCCTGGGCCCCTGCCTTGCCTGTTTTTTGTAATTTTCTCCAGTTGCATCCATGTATATCCACTTTTTAGTTCAGATTTCAAGTGTTACATGATATTGCGTCGTTCCTTCACCCGTTCTCTTGAGTTGTGTAACTTGTGTGAGCTCTATGCGTTTTTGTGCATCTGCAGTCTGCAATCCACTTTCACTGTTTCAGTCTGTTTTCAATGCCATGGAAACCCGATATAAAAGACATACCATAGTTTTTTGGACTACAAGGCGCACCTGATTATAAGGCGCAACCCCCAAATTTTACACAAAATTCAGATTTTGTTATTATAGTTTCTTACTATATTATCAGTCACATTATAAGGCGCTGGCAGACCTGTTTACCATCCCGATTTTGCCGTAATTTTTACGGGGGAAAAGTCAAATTACGGCTACGAAAAACAACGGGAAAACAAAATCCTAAATATAAAAAAAAACACTACAGTTGCGTCGGTAAGCGAAGGTTTTGAAACGATGCGGTGAAAAGTCATTTCGCGCCATTTCCTTTTCTGTTTCAAAATGGCGTCCAAGTGAGTGCATTCTGAAGCTTCTGTATCTTCTGGTCGAAAAAATCAAAAGAAAAGACATCAAAAGTCGCTTAAGTGGCACAGAAATTCCGGGAAAGTGACCTCAAAATTCCAGGAATACGTCGTTCAGCACTAGGTGACGAGCATGTGTTCTGTGTCTACTGCTCGACCGACATTAGTATTGCACACTCAGGTCAGTACGATATTGACGTTCATTGGTCACGCGTTGGATTACAGGTTTTTTTCCTCAAAATTACGGTTTTGGGTTTCAGAAATTACAACTTTGCAAAATAGGGGTAAACAGGTCTGCGTTGGGGTTTCAGTCGGGGGAAAAAGTATCACCTTATGGTCAAAAAAATACAGTAAATTAAGATAGCAAAACTTGAAAGCAAAAGCCATAAATGAAAGCTAGCAAGAATACAAAAAACAAATTAGGATAATAAAAATTAAAAGCAAAAGCCGTAAATGAAAGCTAGCAAATACACACCACCAAAAACCAGGATTGCGATGACATTTTACGACAGTTAAGGGGAAAATTGTATACGTTTTTTGAAATGATCTAGATCAGTTTTGATTCAAATGTACCCCCCCCCCCCCCTCCCACTCCTTCCCTCTCCTTTAAAAAACCCCAACAAAACCAAATGGCATTATTGTTATAAGAAATTTGTAAAACTCCAAATTGAAGACTTAGTGCATTTACGAATAAGAGTTAATTTTATGAACTGCATATATAAATTGAAAGTTGAATGCATTTTTCAATTGAACTAGGTCTTCGACTCCTCTAGTACCACGGGCAAATGTATTCGCCCAGTACATCACACTTCACTCCCACCAAATGCAAAGACATTCGCTGCCAAGTACCCTGCCATGCGTTTGTCTATTTTCAGAGCTTAGTGATTTTTTTTTCTCCTTCATTAAGACAACGCATGCACACTCGAAAAATAATCGTTACCCGCACTCTTGTCGGCTGAGATGCAACGGACAATCGAGAACGTAAAAAAATACACGGCATTGGAAGAGTTTTTAAAAAATGATAATGAGTGAAACAGTGGAAGCGGAATACTATAGCAGACATGTTTACCTTAACGATTTTGCCGTAATTGTTACGAAACAAAAAAAGGAAAATTACGATAATTACGGTGACCAAAAAAACAAACAAACAAACAAACCACCACTACAGTTGCGTCGGCAAGCGATGCTTTTGAAACAATGCGGTGAAAAGTCATTCTGGTTCCCAGCATACAACGCGCGTCAATTTCTTTTCATTCTGTGTCAAGATGGCGTAAAAGCGACCGCGTGGTTAGAGTTCTAGGTCAAATGATCCAAAATCTGATGGAAAGACACAGAAAGTGGCACAGAAATTCTGGGAAAGTTACCTCAAAACTCAGGAATACGGCACTAGGTGACGAGCATGTGTTCTGTGTCTACTGCTCAAAAGGACATTAGTGTGAAGAAAAAGAATCGGCCGCGCGTTGGATTACAGTTTTTTGGGTCAAAATTGAAAAATTAAGAAATTACAAATTTGCAAAATAGGGGTAAACAGGTCTGCTATAGACCACAAGCGTGCAGAGTCTGTGTTGTTTTGTGTAGACTGATCACCGTACGTGTTGTAACTGTAAGCACCCAAGTCATCACCACCTTGATGTCGTAGTTGTAAACGGATGTGTACGTGTGCTAGTGTTTGGTTTTTCTTTCCATGTTGTCACTGTGCAGTGGTGAGGAGGAGAGCGAGGCTGTGAAGAAAATACGACGGAACAGGTGGGTGATGGCGGGCGATTCCTCCGTTTTTCTTTTTAACTCACTCGGCAACTGGACAGTCGTTTCCCCTCACAACCATCCAGGACGGGCCATTCGGTTACGTTTGGAAACAATTTACCACAATACATGGGTTAAACCTCTTCCGTTTTAGGATGGAAATCCGTCCATGAAAAAATCAGTAAAGACGGAAATCCTTTTTTTTCAAAAAAAAAAAAAAAGAAAAGGAAAACAGCTTGCCGGTAAGCGAAAACGCGATTGCCGCATTGAAACCAGTTTCACTTTAACGGAAACGGAAGTGATTACCGACCCGTGTTCGGCCAAGTGTAAACCCCGTAGGAAGCGCAACTTCCTTTCATTGAAAGTTTCAACGTGAGATGCGAAACTTGTCTGCGAGTTTAGTTGTGAAAAGAAAGGGAGGAGAAAAGATAAGCAAGAAGAGACCGTACTGGAGTTCAGCTTCGCCTGCCGAAGATGCCATTCGTTCAAGAAAACACGGATGTGTCTGCCATTGACGCTAAGGTTAAAAAATGGTCACATTTCCGTTTTTTGAAAATTGTCAGGTTTAACCCGTGACAATATTATGTAACGTTAGGGGCCGATATTATCAGAGAAGATTGCCAACACCATGCACTAAACGATCATAAAATATCAGATTCTGTACCTTCGTCATTTGTCTCCTATTGACGAAAACAACCTACATGGGTGCAACTTTTCCTGCTATACAAGGATTTCCCGTTTTTGAATTTTACCAGAAAAGGAAGTTCCTTTTTTTCTTCTATTTTTTTATCAATCAAAATCTTTTGTGTGTCTGCTGTATTTTACAAACGCTTTAAAAGAAGAATTTGTATAAATTGTAGAAAAAGCGAACTAAAATACCTTCATAAATCATTTTTTTCAGCTGCAGGGGGACATTACCCCTAGACCCCGGCCTTTCAGGGTTTTTTCACTTTGTGTAGTTGCACCCATGATTGCTTTTGGTAACGTTACTACAAAATTATGTAATGTTAGGGGCCGATACTTTCAGGGAAGATTACCAACACCTTGCACTAAACGATCGTAAAATATCAGATTCCATACCTTCGTCGTTTGTCTCCTAGTGACGAAAACAGCTTACACATAGAAAGAAGGAAAATTTCACATTCCGATCTCTGACCCCCCTTCACTACAGCCAAACCTGAAAGTAAAGTCTGCTATGATTGGTTGATTTCAAGAGAGGAAAGGTCAAAGCAAACTGAACATAGATTACAACGTGGCTCTTGAAGGATTGTTACACGTCATAAATCAAAACCTCTTGAAAACTCTCATGAGCCACATTCGGCTCATTTGTCCCAAATGGTTATGCAGGGTTCATGAGCCAGATCCGGCTCCGGCTCATTCGTCCCCCGAGTGAGTTAACAGGATGTATGAGATGATTATTTGAAAAATAAAAGACCAAAAAAAAGATGAAAGTTTACAAACAGAAGTGTTAAAGTGAGCAAGGGATTTGTTGTTGGTTTTGTGGGGGGGGGGGGGGGGGGGAGTGATGGGGGGGGGGGGGGGGGGATATATTTGTTTCATGTAGCATTGATTTAATTTATGTGGATTAAGAAAAATAATGTTTAAAAAGAAAAAAGAACCCAACAGTTAAATTTAATGTAATTCCATTTCACAAAGTTGTAGTAGTTGAAGTTTATTAGAAGTATTTAGATTTTGGAATGTTTTATTTTTTTTTATATTTTTTTTAGCATATTTGTAATTGTTAGAACATGCTTTTCTTTAAGATTTAAGTACAATTATATGGAAAAGTAAAGTGTATAAAAAGAAAGATAGGGGCTTTTTGTGTTTTGATCAAGTAACTTAATTGACACACACACACGCACGCACGCACGCATGCAAGCACACACACACACACACACACACACACACACACACACACACACACACACACACACACACACACACACACACACACTCCCAACCCTCCCCACCCACCCCATTTCAACTTCAGCAACAAACAATAATACCATTACGCCTATTTAACTAACAAAAGCCCAACGCCCTTTCTAACCTCATTTCTGATTGGTCAATCAACGCAGTGTGAGCAGTACAAATCTGCTTCAGCGCAGTGTAAGCAGTATGAATCTGCATCAACGCAGTGTAAGCAGTCTGAATCTGCTTCATCGCAGTGTAAGCAGTATGAATCTGTACCAACGCAGTATAAACGGTACAAATCTGCATAGCACGTTGTGTGTACGTAGATCGTTGATACTGGACTCGCCCAAGGCCGATCGCCGATGGTAAGATGATCGTTCAAGCTTCCTTTCTTTCCTCGTTTTGTCTTGATGTTTGCTGGGAATCTTTCTTCTTTTGCATGTTTGCATGACACTAAAGCGTAGATTATAGCTGGGTCCATGCAGGTTAAAAAGATTAGGGTAATTGAGGCATTTTTGAAAGTTTTCTTTTTTTCTTTTTAATTAAAGAGGAAATGAAACTTTTGAATGTAATATTTTTTTAAGTGTTCAAGGATTAGAAAGCCATACATTTTAGGAAACACATTCTTCTGGGATTCAAATTTTAAAACTTGTTTAAATGCATACACGCACTCACGCACGCACACACGCACATGCAAATGCACATGCACATGCACACACACACACACACACATATACACACACACGCTCACACACATCCTTCACAGCATTTGGCCATAGATTCTCATGAAAAATGTATGATACAAAAATAATACATATTAAAAAATATCATAGTTTTTTTATTTAAATGTCTTAGTTTGCTAAACACAAACTACAAAATCTCAGTTTGATAAACTCAAACTAACCAAATCTCAGTTTGATAAGCTCAAACTAACCAAATCTCAGTTTGATAAACTCAAACTAACCAAATCTCAGTTTGATAAGCTCAAACTAACCAAATCTCAGTTTGATAAACTCAAAGTAACAAAATCTCAGTTTGCTAAACTCAAACTAACCAATTATCAGTTTGCTAAACTCAAACTAACAAAATCTCAGTTTGCTGAACTCAAGCTAACCAATTATCAGTTTGCTAAACTCAAACTAACAAAATCTCAGTTTGCTGAACTCAAACTAACCAATTATCAGTTTGCTAAACTCAAACTAACAAAATCTCAGTTTGCTGAACTCAAACTAACCAATTATCAGTTTGCTAAACTCAAACTAACAAAATCTCAGTTTGCTGAACTCAAGCTAACCAATTATCAGTTTGCTAAACTCAAACTAACAAAATCTCAGTTTGCTGAACTCAAGCTAACCAATTATCAGTTTGCTAAACTCAAACTAACAAAATCTCAGTTTGCTGAACTCAAACTAACCAATTATCAGTTTGCTAAACTCAAACTAACAAAATCTCAGTTTGCTGAACTCAAGCTAACCAATTATCAGTTTGCTAAACTCAAACTAACAAAATCTCAGTTTGCTGAACTCAAGCTAACCAATTATCAGTTTGCTAAACTCAAACTAACAAAATCTCAGTTTGCTGAACTCAAACTAACCAATTATCAGTTTGCTAAACTCAAACTAACAAAATCTCAGTTTGCTAAACTCAAACTAACCAATTATCAGTTTGCTAAACTCAAACTAACAAAATCTCAGTTTGCTGAACTCAAGCTAACCAATTATCAGTTTGCTAAAGTGAACTCAAACTTAACAAAACCTTGAAGATGTTTAATGCATCGAAAACAAAGCTTTCTTTTTAAAATGAGTAATGTTAAAACGCTACAGAGAAAGTTTGCTCTTAAAAACCTGTATGGAGTCCAATATTAAAAACATATTTTTCTTGTATACTTAAATAATATTATGTTTCTGTGAATTAACATTGCTCTTGACTGTCGGAATCTGTTCATGGATGATAACGCTCTTGCGTGCGGGATTTCTGTGTGTGCACGCGGAAGTTGAATTATCATTGTTGTTGGTTTCTTTGCTTTTAATCTACTCCTCTTTTATATTGCCTAATCAAATTTCACATGATCTTGACGCGCATTGACTCTTAACCCTCTGGGCACGACGTAGTAAAAGTTAAAAACGTAGGCTAGAAGACAGGCAGAAACGTCAACCGGTACTTCTTATTTTCACTTTTCATCTCTCATACAAACATTTGACTGGGAAACCTATACACGTTTAGAAAGAAGAAAGCTTGAATTTTGCAATTACAGTATAAATTCCTTCAGGAGACCCGATTTTGGCCCTTTTCAATAAATTTTCCTACAAAAATCTGGAAATCGCAGTGACTTTATTTTTGCATAGTCGTTGAGAAGTATCTTTAATCTTTTAAATGATATAAAATTTGAAAACCAATTCGTTATTGTGTGTCTGACTGAATGAGTTGAAAGGAGCTGTCGGCCTCAGGGACATTTTGCCTGTTGCTAAAATACTAGCAGCGTGTCGGCAACAGTAAACTCAGGCGTTGCTAGTATTCTAGCAACGTGTGTGTGTGCGCGAAAAAGTTCAATTTAACGCCGCTTGGAAGTTGATTGACTTCTTGCTTATTTCATTCTTAACTTTTATTTTATTTATTTTTTAAATTGCTTTCAATGTTTTTTTTCTCTGTTGCTTGCTTTTGATATTTCACTTCATTTTCTTCTTTAAAAAAAAAAGAATTTGCAACAGAAAATGAATGATCTATGTCGAAAATATTATGCATTCAAAACAGTAGAAAGAAACAACAAGTGGGAAGACTGTGATGTCAATTTATTCGGCAAATATTTCGGGCTTCTGCCCTTTGACCTGACATGCCTGTCTCCTTCTGCCAGAAAGAGTCACATTTAAAATACATGACATGACGAAAATATTATTAAAGATCTTTAAAACCTTCTGAACAATGTGGTTTTAAAAAAAAAAGGATTTGTGTTTTCTGTGGATGTTTTAACCCCTTCCAGACTTCACCCACCACCTTTGACAAACATCAAGACTGGTCTGGGGTGGCCTAGAAAAACAATTATAACGAATAAGAAGCGCAACAAAACTCAACACTGTCAATGATTCAATTTTGACAACATTACTGGTTGATCCAAGTTTATTTTTCGTTTTGAAATAATAATAATAATAATAATAATAATGGGAATTTATATAGCGCTCTTTCTCACATGAGCTCAGTGCGCTTTACATCGATAACAAGAACATTAAAGGCAAACAAATAATTAATCATTAGAAAGTAAAATAAGCACGATGCTTACACACAGCGTTCTCTTACTTCCTTACTCACACACACACACACACACACACACACACATACACACACGCACATGCATGCGCACACGCACACTCGCACACAATTAATTATACAAGAGTAAAATAGTTACAACATGAACATTCTAAGAAGAAACATAGAGACCACATTCACATTCCCAATCAAGTTTGAATACAATACTGCAACTTGAAATAAAATCATAGAAATTGTGGTTACTTGCACTAGAATAATTTGAATCACAAGTCTCCTTGTTGCTACCACTGTTAATGAAAACGTATAGAAGATTTTCTGAGACTCGTGTAGGGACGATTTATTTTTTTACATTTTCGACATTACAAATTCAAACAGAAATACCAAGCATAAGTGAAGCGAAAGTTGGAAGAGTGATGAAGAGAAGTAACTCCAAAAATGTGGTTTGGATTGAGAAGAAAACTAACCCACATGGATTTAGACAAGTTTTAGACTCGGAAATCGCTTTTCCGAGAATACTCGGAATTAGGCCCTGACTTGGCATTCTCCTGTTCCGAGTATACTCGTAATTCATCCGTAATGAGTTCAGAAAAGCTGTGCACAATGCATGCCTGGGAATTGTCTCAGGCGTTTGGCTGACAGTGTAATATAGATTTTGGTGGTGGTGTTGTGTAGAATTTTATATATATATGATTTTAATTATCGCATGAGTAAAAAGAAGCCTGTTTCTCAGTCTGTCTGTCTCTCTGTCTCTCTCTGTCTCCTCTCTCTCTCTCTCTATCTCTCTATCTCTCTCTCTCTCTCTTTTTTTTCTCTCTCTCTCTCTCTCTCTCTCTCTCTCCTCTCTCTCTTTATCACCCCCCCTCTCTCTCTCTCTCTTTCTCTCTCTCTCCCCTTCTGTGAGTGTGTGTGTGTGTGAAATTTGGGGTTTAACAATACATTGAACTTTGTTTTGGAATGTCAGTTATTATTTGTGTTTACTTCAAGAACTTCAAGTAAGGCATAACATTGTTGGAAATGTACACTCAATGAGCGGCTTAGCTGGCTGATTTCACCAGCAGGTGGCATAACGCTCGAGTGGGGCTAATCCTCTCTATATTCTTAGTTGGGGATGAAAAGAGAGAGAGAGAGAGAGAGAGAGAGGGAGAGGACTCCTCTCTCTTCATCCCCATCTAGGAATATAATAGAAAAACATAGAGTATATTATAGTCGGTGGAATTCAGAAACCTCGTATCTCGAATTTTTGTGGTTTTTTAGTTTGATACCTAGTCAGCTCTCTCATTTTCCCCCGCCACCTTCCACCAAAAGCTCGTATCTCTAACGACTTTCTATCTGGGGTAAATGAGGTGGTGAAAATAGAACGAAAAAAACTTGTAAGTCCCAAATTCAGATCTACTTGAGGACAAAAACCTCGTATCTTCGTTCTTGTCAAGTAATCAACCCTTTCACTGCCAGCCATATTTTAGCCAAAGATTTCCATCAACTTTACCTGGGTAGAGAACAAAATCCATTTTTGCAGTATTGGGGATTCTTCTGTGACATGCATATAATAAGGTCTATCCTTACTTCCCAAAACTAAGACAATAGGGTCTTTGGATAATAGACCCCAATTTGATGCCTTTTAGTGACATAGGTGTTAAATCACTGTGGTGCAAAAATAAGTAATTCTAACAAAATGAAGGACTAAACTCGCAATGTCTTGAACAACATATTCATCATAGTTAATAACTTGTGGTAAACGTGGTTAATTAAAAAATAAAAAAAATCCAATTTTTCGCAAAACTACCAAAATCGAGATAAGGTGTGTCTGAATTTTGCCGATGATATATACAAAAATGCTGCTAAGTTGGCCGTCAGTTTGCTATTGTAAAAAATAATTTCCAAACTGTTTGTTTATTTTTGCCAATTTGCAGTGTATGAAATAACCTTTATTTTGAAATTGAACAATTTTTGTTGTTGTATTATTTAGTGTTCATGACTGATTGTCAAATCTCTGTTAATTATCGTATGCTTGTCTTAACGATGTATTTGTGTGTGTGTGTGTGTGGTCAATTTATAAAGATTTTATAAACGCAGTTTTGATTCAGATCAGAAATTTTTTGAAAAGTTGAAATGACAAGAAATCCTAGCAGTTATGTTAAATAATGTTGTTTGTATTGCTTTACTCATACTTGTATTGCGTGGTTATGGTATTACCGTTTTACTTTGGTATTACTTTGACTGAGTCTGGACTTTTTTTTTGTGAAAAAAAGCTTCATACGACGACAGAGCAAAATGGAAATAATTTCTGTCTGTTTACTATTCAATCAATCTATCTAGATTATCTGCTAACTTGTATGTCGTGTGTGTGTGTGTGTGCGTGTGTGTGTGTGTGTTTGTGCGTGTGTGTGTGTGTGTGCATCCATGCATGGTCATGTGCCTGGGAGTGTTTTCGTATATCATGCGTGTGTGTGCACACATGGATATGTGTGTGTGAGAGTGAGTGTATTCGTGAGCATGTTAGTGTTGTGTATGTTTGTTTGTGTGTGTGTGTGTGTGTGTGTGTGTGTGTGTGTATGTGTGTGTGTGTGTGTGTTTTCAGTGTGCACTTTGTGTGTCTATACATGCATGCATGCTTGTGTGCCTGGGAGTGTTTGTGTATATGTGTGTGTACGCGCACATGGATATGTATGTGTGAGAGTGAGTGTTTTTCGTGAACATGTTTGTGTGTGTGTCTGTGTTTATGTTTGTGTGTGTGTGTGTATGTGAACTCCATACATTTGAGTACAGTGGAACGTCCCTTATAAGACCTCCCATTATAAGACCTACTTCTCTGAGACATTGCCCCTCTTTGTAACTACCGTATGTTTCGGACTATAAGGCGATATTTTTTTCTCCAATTTCGACCTATGCGCCTAATAAACGAGGGCGCCCTATAAGTGAACAAAATCGTGAGAAGAGAGGCCACGATTGCCGTACTCAGTACAGTCTACTGTGAGTCACAAAATCGAAAGTGGTAACGAGTCGCCGATACGATGAATAGTCGCGTTAAAATGCTTCAAAATCCCTGTTATCGTCCGAGATGCCATCCAACAGATGCCACAACCCTTCATTGGATGTAAAAAGCATTGTTGCAGAGCTTAAAATGCCATAATTCTACCAGTTTTCGCGAAGAATTGGCCAAAGACAACAACTGGAAGTCGCAAAAACGGAAGTTTCGATTATTTGATAAGGGAGCCAACTCTCGTTTACGACAACAAAATGGCGGTCGGTAATCGTTTACAGGCTTCAAACTTCGACTTTGTTTTGTGAGGTGTGTATCGCCTTATAAACGAGGGCGCCTTTTACTTGGATTTTGTCAGATTTTTCTTGAAAATTGCCCTATTCGCCTTATGCACAGCAGCACCTAATGAGCCGAAAAGTATGGTATTGAAAATACCTCCCTTCTAAGACCCCTCCCTTATAAGACCTCATGAGCGACTATGTGTATGCAGAGCGCATGAGTGTGTTTGTGCATGTGTGTGCGTGCCTGCATACTTGCGTAGTTGTGTCTTGGACAGCACAGTGCATAGGAAATGTGCTAGCTGGTGTAATAACAGAACCATGTGTGTGTGTGCATCAAAGTCAAAGTCAAAATTTTATTTCCAGATGGACATCGAATAAGCATTACATTATGCTTTTTTACATTAAAAAAGTGTGTGTGTGCGTACATGCATATGTGTGTGTGTGTGTGTGTCTGTCTGTCTAATCATAATAATAATGGTTATTTATAGAGCGCTTAACTCCCTTTGCAGGGAGCTCAAAGCGCTGAACAAAGGCCTAAACACTAACATACAGATAAACATACACATTAAAGACAAGCCAAGAATAATCATCATGAAGACATGTCTGTCTGTGTTTCAGCTCCAGCCCGGTCTGTTCTCACTGTGACTTGCTGGTCTGGTTTGAAATCTGTGAGCTGGCGCCCTGCGGAGAGTGAGTTTTTTTGGGTTTTTTAATTAACGTTTCATGATTCAAAGTGATGCGTGCAAAAAGAATGCTGTGCAAGTGGTAATAGTTTTCAAACTTTGATTGTCGTTTAATAATATTAATAATACTACAAATAATATACAGTTTGAATAACATTTATAGTGCACAGTATCATGTGAACAGCTCAAGGCGCCTTACATAATATACAAGCACACGAATGAACATTATAATGCATGCATGTAATACGAATTCATTATTATATAAAATAATTTAAACAATGCTACTCTAAGAGATTCAGTGCACAAATACAAAGGGACCTTACCCATTATGGCCATAAGGCCTGGGAATGCCCACTTTTCAGCTAGAAGAAGAAGAAGAAATTGAAGAATTCCATGTTGCACTCTTTCAGCTAGAAGAAGAAGAAGAAATTGAAGAATTCCATTTTGCACTCTTTCAGCTAGAAGAAGAAGAAGAAATTGAAGAATTCCATTTTGCACTCTTTCAGCTAGAAAAAGAAGAAGAAATTGAAGAATTCCATTTTGCACTCTTTCAGCTAGAAGAAGAAGAAGAAATTGAAGAATTCCATTTTGCACTCTTTCAGCTAGAAGAAGAAGAAATTGAAGAATTCCATTTTGCACTCTTTCAGCTAGAAGAAGAAGAAGAAATTGAAGAATTCCATTTTGCACTCTTTCAGCTAGAAGAAGAAGAAGAAATTGAAGAATTCCATTTTGCACTCTTTCAGCTAGAAGAAGAAGAAGAAATTGAAGAATTCCATTTTGCACTCTTTCAGCTAGAAGAAGAAGAAGAAATTGAAGAATTCCATGTTGCATTCTTTCAGCTAGAAGAAGAAGAAATTGAAGAATTCCATTTTGCACTCTTTCAGCTAGAAGAAGAAGAAGAAATTGAAGAATTCCATTTTGCACTCTTTCAGCTAGAAAAAGAAGAAGAAATTGAAGAATTCCATTTTGCACTCTTTCAGCTAGAAGAAGAAGAAGAAATTGAAGAATTCCATTTTGCACACTTTCAGCTAGAAGAAGAAGAAGAAATTGAAGAATTCCATGTTGCACTCTTTCAGCTAGAAGAAGAAGAAGAAAATGAAGAATTCCAATTTGCACTCTTTCAGCTAGAAGAAGAAGAAGAAATTGAAGAATTCCATGTTGCACTCTTTCAGCTAGAAGAAGAAGAAGAAAATGAAGAATTCCAATTTGCACTCTTTCAGCTAGAAGAAGAAGAAGAAATTGATGAATTCCATGTTGCACACTTTCAGCTAGAAGAAGAAGAAGAAATTGAAGAATTCCATGTTGCACTCTTTCAGCTAGAAGAAGAAGAAGAAATTGAAGAATTCCATTTTGCACTCTTTCAGCTAGAAGAAGAAGAAGAAATTGAAGAATTCCATTTTGCACTCTTTCAGCTAGAAGAAGAAGAAGAAATTGAAGAATTCCATTTTGCACTCTTTCAGCTAGAAGAAGAAGAAGAAATTGAAGAATTCCATTTTGCACTCTTTCAGCTAGAAGAAGAAGAAGAAATTGAAGAATTCCATTTTGCACTCTTTCAGCTAGAAGAAGAAGAAGAAATTGAAGAATTCCATTTTGCACACTTTCAGCTAGAAGAAGAAGAAGAAATTGAAGAATTCCATGTTGCACTCTTTCAGCTAGAAGAAGAAGAAGAAGAAATTGAAGAATTCCATTTTGCACTCTTTCAGCTAGAAGAAGAAGAAGAAGAAATTGAAGAATTCCATTTTGCACTCTTTCAGCTAGAAGAAGAAGAAGAAATTGAAGAATTCCATGTTGCACTCTTTCAGCTAGAAGAAGAAGAAGAAATTGAAGAATTCCATGTTGCACTCTTTCAGCTAGAAGAAGAAGAAGAAATTGAAGAATTCCATGTTGCACTCTTTCAGCTAGAAGAAGAAGAAGAAATTGAAGAATTCCATGTTGCACTCTTTCAGCTAGAAGAAGAAGAAGAAATTGAAGAATTCCAATTTGCACTCTTTCAGCTAGAAGAAGAAGAAGAAATTGAAGAATTCCATTTTGCACTCTTTCAGCTAGAAGAAGAAGAAGAAATTGAAGAATTCCATGTTGCACTCTTTCAGCTAGAAGAAGAAGAAGAAAATTGAAGAATTCCATGTTGCACTCTTTCAGCTAGAAGAAGAAGAAGAAATTGAAGAATTCCATTTTGCACTCTTTCAGCTAGAAGAAGAAGAAGAAATTGAAGAATTCCATGTTGCACTCTTTCAGCTAGAAGAAGAAGAAGAAATTGAAGAATTCCATTTTGCACTCTTTCAGCTAGAAGAAGAAGAAGAAATTGAAGAATTCCATGTTGCACTCTTTCAGCTAGAAGAAGAAGAAGAAGAAATTGAAGAATTCCATGTTGCACTCTTTCAGCTAGAAGAAGAAGAAGAAGAAATTGAAGAATTCCATGTTGCACCATGTTGCTTTTCAGCTAGAAGAAGAAGAAGAAGAAATTGAAGAATTCCATGTTGCACACTCTTTCAGCTAGAAGAAGAAGAAGAAAATGAAGAATTCCATGTTGCACTCTTTCAGCTAGAAGAAGAAGAAGAAGAAATTGAAGAATTCCATGTTGCACTCTTTCAGCTAGAAGAAGAAGAAGAAAAATTGAAGAATTCCATGTTGCACTCTTTCAGCTAAGAAGAAGAAGAAGAAATTGAAGAATTCCATTCCATTTCAGTTGAAGAATTCCATGTTGCACTCTTTCAGCTAGAAGAAGAAGAAATTGATGAATTCCATGTTGCACTCTTTCAGCTAGAAGAAGAAGAAGAAATTGAAGAATTCCATGAAGAAAGAAGAAAAGAAAAATTGAAGAATTCCAATTTTGCACTCTTTCAGCTAGAAGAAGAAGAAGAAGAAATTGAAGAATTCCATGTTGCACTCTTTCAGCTAGAAGAAAAAGAAATTGAAGAATTCCATGTTGCACTCTTTCAGCTAGAAGAAGAAGAAATTGAAGAATTCCATTTTGCACTCTTTCAGCTAGAAGAAGAAGAAATTGAAGAATTCCATGTTGCACTCTTTGAGCTAGAAGAAGAAGAAGAAGAAGAAGAAATTGAAGAATTCCAATTTGCACTCTTTCAGCTAGAAGAAGAAGAAGAAGAAATTGAAGAATTCCATGTTGCACTCTTTCAGCTAGAAGAAGAAGAAATTGAAGAATTCCATGTTGCACTCTTTCAGCTAGAAGAAGAAGAAATTGAAGAATTCCATGTTGCACTCTTTCAGCTAGAAGAAGAAGAAATTGAAGAATTCCATGTTGCACTCTTTCAGCTAGAAGAAAAAGAAATTGAAGAATTCCATGTTGCACTCTTTCAGCTAGAAGAAGAAGAAGAAGAAGAAATTGAAGGATTCCATTTTGCCCACTCCTTCGGCTAGAAGAAGAAGAAGAAATTGAAGAATTCCATTTTACACACTCTTTCAGCTAGAAGAAGAAATTGAAGAATTCCATTTTCCCCACTTTCAGCTAGAAGAAGAAATTGAAGAATAGGGCATTTGCCACGAGTGTTCGTTCTCTATACTAGACAACTAATTTGCCCGCGCTCGTTCTGCCCGAGTTACGCTAACCTCTCTAATTCAACTCTCTAAATTCAACTGAGTGAATTTCAAGGTCGTCCTCACGTGGCAAATGCCCTATTCCTTGTTGCCCCTTCTTTCAGCTACGTGCCGGTGGTGGTGGACCACGGGGGTGGGGACATGCCCACGCAGGGCATCTTCATGCTGCACCAGGGCATCCAGCGCAGGATCCGGCTGACCGTGGTCCAGGAGAAGCGGGCCGACCTGACCTGGAGGGACATCCGCGAGGTGGTGGTGGGCCGCATCAGGAACACCCCGGACTACGGGGACCAGCAGGAGGGGGGTGGAGGGGATAAGAACGTGCTGTCCCTCAGCCTGTTCCCCGCGCATTTCTTGAGATATCCTAACGATGACAGGTGAGGGTGTGTGTGGGTGGGTGGGGATGGGGTGGGTGTTAGAATTCACTGGATTTACAGGGAGTTTGATGGTTGTGGAGTTGGGGACAAGAATGTGCTTTCGTTGAGTCTGTTCCCCGCGCATTTCTTGAGATATCCTAACGATGACAGGTGAGGGGGGGGGGTGGGGGTGTTGGGGTGTGGGTGGGTGGGGTGTGTGTGTGTGTGTTGGAATTCGCTGGATTTACGGGAAGTTGGGTGGTTGTGGAGTTGGGGACAAGAATGTGCTTTCACTGAGTCTGTTCCCCACGCATTTCTTGAGATATCCTAACGATGACAGGTGAGGGTGTGTGTGGGTGGGGTGGGGGTGGTTTTAGAATTCACTGGATTTACAGGGAGTTGGGTGGTTGTGGAGTTGAGGGATGAGAATGTGCTGTCCCTGAGTCTGTTCCCCGCGCATTTCTTGAGATATCCTAACGATGACAGGTGAGGGGGGGGGGAGGGGGGGGGGGGGGGGGGGGGGGGGGGAAGTGTGGTGTGCGGGGGGTGGGGGTGGGGGGGGGTAGTGTTAGAATTCACTGGATTTACAGGGAGGTGGATGGTTGTGGAGTTGGGGACAAGAATGTGCTTTTGCTGAGTCTGTTCCCGGTGCATTTCTTGAGATATACTAACGATGACAGGTGGGGGTGTTGGGGGTGGGGTGTGTGTTCAAAATCACTGGATTTACAGGGAGGTGGATGGTTGTGGAGTTGGGGACAAGAATGTGCTTTCGCTGAGTCTGTTCCCAGCGCATTTCTTGAGATATCCTAACGATGACAGGTGAGGGTGTGTGTGCGGGGGCAGGGGGCGGGGGGGGAAGGGAGGTGGTGGTCGGCTGGATCAGGAACACCCTGGACTACGGGGACCAGCAGGAGGGGGGTGGGGGAGGAGGAGGAGGAGGAGATGAGAGCGTGCTGTTGCTCAGTCTGTTCCCCGCGCATTTCTTGAGATATCCTAATGATGACAGGTAAGGGGGTGGGTGTGGGGGTGTCAGACCTGTTTACTCTACTCTTTTCGAGTAGTATTCTACTCAATTTGGACCTCTACTACTCTTCCATATTGGAAAGGGAAAAGGGCAGAATCAAAGAGTGACAGATTAGAGGAACTCTACAAGCACAGAACTTCCAGAATGTGGGGGAGCTATTTATGCAAAAGACCCCCCTGGTATTCGCACGGGGGGAAACACTGAACGATTGGTAGAAAAAGTGGGGAAGTTTGTGCGGCAAGATGAAGCATGAAAAGGTTTGTTTTTTAAATATTCACTCTGTTACTGTTATGGTGTCGTGGTGTAGTTGGTTATAGAGTCGCCGCTCGTAATCCAACGGGTTTGCGAGTGCGCTGGTTTGAACCCAGCTCCGTCCATAGTGTTGTGTCCTTGGGAAAGACACTTTACTCCTATTTCCCGGTCCTTCGGATGAGACCTTAAACCGAGGTCCCGTGTGCGAACGCACGCATGCACAAAATCCTGCGCACGTGTTTAAGCCCATTCCACTATTCGGTAAGAGTAGGCCGTGTTGTGTCCAGGTGGAATGGATGACACAAACTCACATAGCATAGCAAAAATGGGTGGCGCTGTACTACTGCTGACGTGCTCCTGCTGGGAGCATCCCCAATTTCACAGAGACGAGTTTCTGTGACTTTCCTTTAGTCCTTTAGTCCCTTGACCGCTGTGGCCGTTGGGGGGATGGATGGGCAGCAGCAGCAGACAACATTCTCCAGTTCTGCCTCTGGTGGGCGGCCGGGATCAGGTCATTCATGTTCATGTTGGTCCATTCTTTGATATTGTCGACCCAGTTCTTCTTTTGTCGGCCGCGACGGCGGCCCCCTTCCACGGTTCCCTGGAGAATGGTCTTCGACAAGGATTCGTGACGGTTGACGTGGCCAAACCAGATGAACTTGCGATGTTTAACTGTCGTCAAAAGGTGTTCTTGTGGCCCAACCAGCTCTGCGATCTTGTTGCGGACATATTCATTTGTCTTGCGTTCTAGGTACAGGGAAACCCATTTAGTACGAGTACGGTTTAAACGAGAGCCCGTGTTTAACGAGTGGTTTCAAAATTCCCGACCACAAGCCTTCTTTTTCCTTGCATATAACTTACAATTTATTGACTCCAAAAGTCAAGCTAAAGCCTTCTTTTTCCTTGTTAAATAGCAACTGGCACTGATCTTATTTATTTGCATTAAGACAACTTTCCCATAGCTTTCTTGCCTAATCTTTAAGCTCTAATATGTAAGAGCGCTTGATCCGATTGTGTCTGCAGCTGGACTCACTCTTTGGGAAATTTTAACTTTCTCTTAAAGCGCGTGTGTGGATTTTATGTTTTTGATGTTATCGTGTGTTAATAAACTGTTTTAAAGTGTATGTAATCGGCATTAAAAACCCTATGGATACAGGATACTGGGCTTACAACCATGCTTTGTTGGGTAAGTGTGTTGTTTCCGTTTTTCTGTCTTTTTCACACTTTGCCAACACGCACATCACAGTAGATGTGAGGACCGATTGATAGGTTCGTCAGGGTTGCCAAAATCGATAAAATGGTTTGAACGAGCAATGCTTACAACGAGTAAATTGGCCCTCTCCCCTGGGATTCGTACTAAACGGGTTTCACTGTATGTAATGCCCAGCAGTTTTCTCAGGCATTTTGTTTCAAAAGCTTGAATTTTTTTCTCGGAGTCAGCCAGCAGAGTCCATGTTTCACACCCGTAGAGAAAGATGGTGATTACGAGTGACTGGTAGAGTCTGTACTTTGTAGTGAAGCTGATGTTGCTTTTCCAAATTCTGCTGTCTAGCCATAGCTGCTGTGACTGGAAAAATACAAAAATACAAAATACAAAATACAAAAAAATTTTGTTGCAGGGTGTTTTTCCAGTTTGAGGCTGCGTGGGACAGCTCCCTGCATAACTCCCCCTTGCTGAACCGAGTGACACCAGGGGGAGACACTGTCTTCATGACGCTGTCCGCCTACATAGATGTGAGTATGATATGTAATGTGTGTTGGTGTATGTGGTCAGTCCGTGCAACTCAGTTGCTATGGCTTACTGAATGAAAGATGAATAATGAGTCGGTGTCGATAAATGTGTGTGTGTGTGTGTGTGTGTATGTATGTGCATGTGTGTGCGAGAGAGAGAGAGAGAGAGAGAGAGAGAGAGAGTGAGAGAGCTTTGTATTTTTGTTATCTACTTGTTGATGAATAATTGATTGTAAAGCGCTTTG
>CM065704.1:5768156-5773156 GCA_017654935.2 Phymorhynchus buccinoides
CGCAATCCCCGCAAAAGTTCTGCACGCAAACACCCCCATTCGCTTTTACAATAGAGAAATGTGCGGATGGGATTTTGCGGATGGGTTTCCGCGTCTGCTTATTTCTTGCGTAAGCGAACAGAGTTTTGGGCCGCTTCTTTATTTCTTCTTCTGCGTTCCCAGGCCATATGGCCATAATGGGTAAGGTGTGTATGTGTCCGGTTTTCAGTTTTCACTGGTCTCCCCGCTAGCGTACAGCCGACACATTCCGATTTCGGAGGAGCTCAATTATTGGAACTGAATTATTTTGGGAAAAAATTTTGATCAAAGAAACCACAAACACCACTAACTGTGTAAAATAAAAGTAAAAGATTGTGCTGGTTTACTTTTTGTCCCAATGGGGGACAGACAGTGTATGAGCAAGTACATAGAGAGATCTGTTTCGAATTTATGGAATTATTTTGGAAAAAAGGTAGGAGAATGGGCCAATAAGTCAGAAAGACAGTATAAGATGATAGAAAGCAGAAGGAAAAGGCAAGAGTCAAAGAGAGTGGCAGATTAGAGGAAGTCACAAGCACAGAGCTTTCAGAAGGTGGGGGAACTATTTTTTTACCAAAGCCCCCCCCAGGTATTCCCACGGGGAGGGACTCATGGAGGGGGCAAGGGCGTCCAGCTCCCCCCGTATGGAGGTACGAGGCATCCACCCACTGCCCCTCTTTATTTCTTATATAATTAGGCTTCCGTATGGAATTTGTGGATTGCGGATCTAATGTGGACAGGCCCTAACTCCACCCTCTTTGTTTTTCCCCCTTATCACCATCACCCAACTGTTGTCCCTCCCCCCCCCCCCCCCCCCTTGTGTGTGATCGCACGTTGTTAGATGTTTTATTAGATTCGCCTGTCTCCCTCCCTGCCTCCCTCCCCCCTCCCCTTCACCTTCTCCCCCCCCCCACCTCACTATAAGAATAGGCTCAGCCTAAATTCTCCCCTATAATGAATTCTGATCGCTTCTCGGCCTTTTGGCTAAGACAGTGATTCAGGAACATAAATTTTTGTTTATACCCTGGTTGGTTTGTTCAGCCCGTCGTACATGGCGAAAGCCGATACGCGACGTTAAACTGAACTTCCATCCAATTCTCCCCCCCCCCCCCCACCCGTGGGGATACCAGGGGGTTCTTTTGTATAAATAGTTCCCCCACCTTCTGGAAGTTCTGTGCTTGTAACTTCCTCTAATCTGTCACTCTCTTTGACTCTGCCTTTTCCCTTTGTTTGCTATCATCTAACTATCTTTCTGCCTTACCGGTCCATTCTCCTCCTGCCTTTTTTTTTCACGAAACAGTTTTTCAACAAGATTTCCTCCTCCAGCCGAAGTCGGACTTGCTGGGCCTAACTATTTTCTGAGTTAGGCGCATGACGGCAGCAAGATGCATCTGCGCTCATGATTGACAAGAAAACTGTCTGAGCGATCGAAGAAGAAGAAGAAGCCTAAATTCTCATCCTTGTTAAAAAAAAAAGCGTCTGAAGTCTGCTATCCGACAGTCATTGTTTGGAAACGACAGACAGGCAACAGATATAGATACCCATTCTCTGATTGTGACCCGTGATTCTTTAATTGCCCGCCCCCCTTCTTCCCCTTCTCCTCTTCCCCCCCCACCCCCCCTTTTCCTTCAGTTTCATCGCAACATGATAGTTAATCAGGGCTCCCGATCATCCCGCAAAACAAGGGGTCCCAGGGACTCCTGCACTTACAGTATAGAGGGTCCTAGAGGTGGGATAGAGGGTCCCAGTGGCATCGCGAATGCTAAAAATGATTTTTCTAGTGCATCCCTGGGACCCCCTGCACATTCCTTTAGAGGGTCCTTTAGAACTTTAAGTGCTTCATAGACCCCCCCAGATGGGGGTCCCTGGGAGCCCCGAGTTTTATGTTGTTTCGTCATTGATCTTGATGGTCGTTGTGGTTGTTGTCTCGGTGGTGTGGTGTCTCGGTGTTGTGGTGGTGGCGCGCCCTGTGTGGTGTGTGTGTGCCCTGGCTTCTCTCCCCCTACCGCCAGCCCTCGTTTCAGGGCCCTCAAGTCGCTGTTCGGGGGGTCCAAGGCCACCGACTGCAACAAGGTGACGGGCATCTATGAACTGCTGCTGAGGAAGGCCTCTGATACAGGTATTAGTCCAGGTGTGTTGTGAGGCCACGGGATAGTGTGTGGAATTGTATTGTATCGTGTCGTGTGTTGCGAGGCAATCGATTAGTGTATTGTATTGTATCGTATTGTACTGTACTGTATTGTATCATATTGTACAATGTATTTTAGAAACTTCTGCTGAGGATAGCCTCTAACACAGGTGTGTTGTGAGTCTATGGGATAGTGTGTGGTATTGTATGGTATCGTGTCGTGTGTCGTGTGTTGTGAGGCAATCGATTGGTGTATTGTATTGTATTGTATTGTATTATATCATATCATACTGTATTGTATTGTATCATATTGTACAATGTATTTTAGAAACTGCTGCTGGGGAAATCCTCTGACTCAGGTATTAGCCCAGGTGTGTTGTGAGGCCATGGAATGGTGTATTGTATTGTATGGTATCGTGTCATTATCATGTCGTATTGTATTGTGCTGTGCTGTATTGTATTGTATTGTGCAATGTATTTTTTATAAACTTCTGCTGAGGAAAGCCTCTGATACTGGTATCAGCCCAAACTGGTGTTGTGAGCTCAGCTGTCTATGTGTGTGTGTTGTTCTTCAGTTTAATGTCCTTCCACTAAAAGTGATTCAGACAAAATTATACATGTATTGCGGTGTGCTTTTGGTGTGGTTGAGTTGTGAGTAGATGATTGTGTCTGTAAGTGAGAATGTGTAAGAATATAATAAGTTAGTGATGTAATCATGACCCCATCCCCACCCACCCCATTAAATAAAGTTAATCTTCACTTAAAGAATATCACCGATAATGAGCAAGGTTAAAGAAAAATACTAGTTGAACTACTTAATATAACATTTACAAATTGAATCAAGGGCAGAGTAATCATTTAATACACAGGATAGTGTTAATGGAGTCGATCCATCATTAAAACAGTCAATACCCGAATTCTTAAAGAGCTCTCTTGCTCGAAAGAGAGTGTGTGTGTGTGTGTGTGTATATATGCGTGTGTGTGTGTGTCTGTATGTGTATCTATGTTCAAATTAAGGACTTTTCAAACTGTAATGTTTGAGTATGTACCGATTTGTGGTTAAAATTATTCACTGTATGTGTGTGTGTGTGTTTATCTGTATATGTGTCTGTCACTCTGTGTTCATCCTCCAAAGTCGGAGTGTGGCTGCCCACGTGGCGGGGCAGTCAAAAACGGTCACACACATTACAATGTTCTCATCCCTAGCTGGTGCATTTGTACCATAGTGTTCAAGTGTCTCGGCTGTTGGGATGATCCCTGGAGTCTTTCCGCCAGGGTATGACAACAACAACAACTCTGTGTTTAAAATTGGTGTGTGTGTGTCTGTCTGTCTGTCTGTCTGTCTGTCTGTATTTGTGTGTGTGTGTCTGTGTGTGTGTTCGATCAAAATCTTTTTAAACCATCATGTCTGAGTGCATACCAATTTATGGTATAAATCGTTCTCGATATTCTTTTATTCACTCTTCTATTAATGTCATCGCTCTCTTTTTTTAGAGCGTAGAGATTTTCAATCTTTGCCAGGCGTGGTAATCTGTGGTTTAAATTGCTCTCAATATTCTTTAATTATTCACACTTCTATAATATCATCGCTCTTTTATTTTTTAGAGCGTAGAGATTTTGAATCTTTGCTAGGCGTGGTAATCTGTCTATAAGATTAGACGTTAAACCAACCAGAGAGAGAGAGAGAGAGAGTGGTAATCTGTGGTTTGAATTGCTCTCAATATTCTTTAATTATTCACACTTCTATAATATTATCGCTCTTTTTTTTTTAGAGCGTAGAGATTTTGAATCTTTGCTAGGCGTGGTAACCGTCTATAAGATTAGACGTTAAACCAACCAGAGAGAGAGAGAGAGAGAGTGGTAATCTGTGGTTTGAATTGCTCTCAATATTCTTTAATTATTCACACTTCCATAATATCATCGTTCTTTTTTTTTTAGAGCGTAGAGATTTTGAATCTTTGCCAGGCGTGGTAACCGTCTATAAGATTAGACGTTAAACCAACCAGAGAGAGAGAGAGAGAGAGTGGTAATCTGTGGTTTGAATTGTTCTCAATATTCTTTAATTATTCACACTTCCATGATATCACCGTTCTTTTTTTTTAGAGCGTAGAGATTTTGAATCTTTGCCAGGCGTGGTAATCTGGTTTTGAATTGTTCTCGATATTCTTTTAATCCACACTTCTATGATATCATCGCTCTTTTTTTTTTTAGAGCGTAGAGATTTTCAATCTTTGCCAGGCGTTGTAATCTGTCTATAACTAGTATAAGAGGCTACGCCTAATTAGACATTAAACCAACCATCGAGAGAGATCGAGAGTGGTAATCTGTGGTTTCAATTTTTCTCATTATTCTTTAAAGAATTATTCACACTTCTATAATATCATCACTCTTTTTTTTTTAGAGCGTAGAGATTTTGAATCTTTGCCAGGCGTAGTAATCTGTGGTTTCAATTGTTCTCGATATTCTTTAATTATTCACACTTCTATAATATCATCGCTCTTTTTTTTTTTTTTAGAGCGTAGAGATTTTGAATCTTTGCCAGGCATAGTAATCTGTGGTTTAAATTGTTCTCGATATTCTTTAATTATTCACGCTTCCATATCATCGCTCTTTTTTTTAGAGCGTAGATATTTTGAATCTTTGCCAGGCGTGGTAATCTGGTTTGAATCGTTCTTGATATTCTTTTAATCCAAGCTTCTATATCACCGCTCTTTTTTTAGAGCGTAGAGATTTTGAATCTTTGCCAGGGGTGGAGCGGCGCAGGAGGCGCGTGCTGGACACATCGTCCACCTACGTCAGAGGGGAGGAGAACCTGAACGGGTGGAGGCCCCGGGGCGACTCCCTGCTGCTGGAC
>CM065704.1:5778156-5800656 GCA_017654935.2 Phymorhynchus buccinoides
CTCCTGCTGCACATCTGCCCGCCCGATTACCCGCTCTTTGTTCCCGAGGCGGAGGAAGTGCGCGTGTCGCCCATCGTGTCCCGACGCGGGCACCTCAACTTCCTGAACGACAACAATGACGGCTGGATGAAGAGATGGGTGGTACGTTGGCAGTTTGGGGTTGTTGTTTTTTAGTCACGGAAACATCGTCTCTGTGAAATTCGGGTTGCTCTCCCACAGCTGTTTCTGGAAGGAATATTTAGTTCGTCTATATTTTCGGAAGGTTTTTTTAAGCCAACTTTAATAATGATAATAATTGGTGCTTATATAGTGCACATATCTAGAAAATTCTATTCATGGCGCTTTGCAAAGAAATAAAGCTGCAAACATTTCCATTCACACACACACACACACACGCACACACACACACACACACACACACACACACACACACACACACACACACACACACTCTAAGAAGAGGGGAGAGGGTGGGAAGCGGGTGACGTGGGGGGGGGTGTTGTCACACACACTACACACACACACACACACACAAACCACTCAATTTCCATACGGCACAATCAACCTATGCATGTTTTTGTACAATGGAGAAAAGGACCCAGTGATTCTGGGCCTCATCAGTTTTGACATTATTAGCGTCCCTGTTATTGTTAGCATTATCCTTGTTTATTATTGTTTTAGGTGGTGCGAAGGCCCTATGTGTTTTTGTACAACGGAGAAAAGGACCCAGTGATCCGGGTCCTCATCAATTTAGACATTATTACTGTCCCTGTAATTGTTAATGTTATGATTTGTATTACTGTTTTAGGTGGTGCGAAGGCCCTATGTGTTTTTGTACAACGGAGAAAAGGACCCAGTGATTCGGGGCCTCATCAATTTAGCCACCGCTGACATTCAGTACTCCCAGGACCAACAGGCGCTGCTCAAGGTCAGTGGGAAAAACAACGACGAAAGCAACAACGCAACGTCACAGCATCATGTTAGCTCACATCTAGCACAATGGCAGACCTGTTTACTCTTCTCTTTCCGAGTAGTATTCAACTCAATTTGGACCTCTACTACTCTTCCAAACTGAAAAGAATGGCTCTTTCATTCTTGATTACTACTCATTTTCAGTGAACATTATTTGATGGTTTAATGAATAAAACTACACATTTTGCACCAAAGCTACTCATTTCAGATAACCAGACTACTCAAGACTTGTGCAGGGAGTAAACAGGTCTGACAATGCGTTGGGTCTTAAGATTACCCCCCACACACACACACACACCAAAAATTTATAAAAAAAAATATACTGACCCCAAGTTGGAAAGATCGCACATCAATTTTAAAATGATGCAGGGTGTTCTGTTCTGAGTGATGTAAGTCTAATCAAACACGCGAGCCGAGAGCTGGGGATCTACCTGAAGGTAGAGTAACTCCCCCTGTTTGACCGATTGAATTAGGCAAGATCACTCCCACACCCATGAAATGATTCCCCTTAATTATTTCCGAACAATTCCTATTATGAAAGTCACTTTTACACATTTGTCCTCAGACGCAGAACGTGTTTTCGGTGATGACCAAGACCAGGGGGTACCTGCTCCAAACGTTGGACGACAAGGATTTCCACGACTGGCTGTACGCCATTAACCCTCTGCTGGCCGGACAGATCAGGTGTGTGTGGGTGTGTGTGTGTGTGTGTGTGTCACTGTGTGTGTGTGTCACTGTGTGTGTGTGTGTGAGTGTGGGTGTGTGTGTGTGTGTGTGTGTGTGGGTGTGGGTGTTGTCACTGTGCGAGTGTGTGTGTGTGTTACTGTGTGTGTGTGTGTCACTCTGTGTGATTGTGTGTGTGTGAGTGAGTGAGTGTGTATGTATGTGTGTGTGTGTCACTGTGTGTGTGTGTGTCACTATGTGTCTTTCATTTAACGTCTATCCACTAATTGTGATATTAGATGGTGTGTGTGTGTGTGTGTGTGAGAGAGAGAGAGAGAGAGAGAGAGAGAGAGAGAGATTTCCATGATTGGCTGTATGTTATAATTCCCTTATTGGTCGGCCAGAACAGTGTGACTGTTTGTGCGTCTGTCTGTCTGTCTGTGCAATCGCGTGTGCGTGTGTGTGTGTCCTGACAGTGTGTGGTGCTGTGTTGTGGGTGTGGGTGTGCAAGGCTACTTCGCGTTAGCTCTTTGGTTGCTTGTTTAATATTTATTGTTTAACCCTTTCACCGCCAGCCATATTTCATCCAAAAATGTCCATTAAATTTACCTGGGTAGAGAACAAAATCTATCTGCAGTATTGGGGATTCTTCTGTGACAGATATACAATAAGGTCTGTCCTTACTTCCCTAACCTAAGACAATAGGGTCTTTGGGTAATAGACCCCAATTTGATGCCTTTTAGTGACATAGGTGTTAAATCACTGTGGTGCTAAAATGCGACTTTGGCGGTGAAAGGGTTAATGTTTTCTTTTTTATCCATGTAAATATGTTTTGTAAAGCGCTTAGAGCCCTTACTGAGAATAGGCGCTATAAAAAATATGCATTACTATTATATGACTTGTTCCATTTCAGGTCCAAGTTGTCTCGACGCAAGCATCCCCTGGTGATATAGAAACCCCAGCAAATTAACCACCACCACCACCAACAACAACAACAACAACAACAACAACAACAACAACAACAACAAACAACAAGGAGAAAAAAGAAAAAAGAAGAAAACGGCTTTGCTGTAAACGCTGTCTTGTTCATGGTGACTACCCCGCTTTCTACAGCCCTACGATCCTTCTTAGTTGCTGCGCGCGTGTGTGTGTGTGTGTGATTTTTTCTTTTTTTTTTTCATTCGACCGTCTATGTACGTGCTGATTCCTTGCTGCCATCATGTGAACTTTTCCCTCTCTCCGCTCATTCCTGATCCACTGTGCTATATATCGACTGACGGGGGGGTGGGGGTGGAGGGGGAGAGAGAGACGGTTTGGGGTGGGGATGGGATGGGGGGGGGGGGTAAGGTCGGGGGAGGGGGGGGGGGGGTTGGCATGGAAAGTAAATGCGCGTCTCTATGGGATCTGATGAGATGTGGTCTACACGCCTGTTGTTTGCTTCCCTTGACACCTCCCTGAATACCATAAAGTTCTAGGGAATCGCAACCAACATTCAATAACTCTAGAGAAACTCTAGGGAATTTGCAAAGAACTGTAGCTCTGGAGAAACTCTAGGGAATTGCAAAGAGCAGTAGCTCTGGAGAAACTAGGGAATCGCAAAGAACAGTAGCTCTGGAGAAACTCTAGGGAATCGCAAAGAACAATAACTCTGGAGAAACTCTAGGGAATCGCAAAGAACAGTAGCTCTGGAGAAACTAGGGAAACGCCAAGAACTGTAACTCTGGAGAAACTAGGGAATCACAAAGAACTGTAACTCTGGAGCTTGTGGCCCATCCCATTACAGCTTTTTTTTTGTGTATGTGTGCCAGCAAAGTGTTGTGATATATGATTTTTTTTTCTTTGGGAGGGGGGGTGCTCATTTTTTGTGTGATAGCTTGTGGTGTAATGAAAAAGAGAAAGAGTAGTGTTTATAGGACAGGTTTCCTTGGTTTTGCTGAAAAACATTGGAAAAGTGTGTGTGTGTGTGCATATGTGTGTGTGTGTGTGTGTGTGTGTGTGTCTTAGAGTTGATGTTTCATTTCTTTCATGTGAATCAATTGTAGTGAATTTTTGTCTTCTTTTCTTTATTTTGAAGTTCAAAGACTTTTTTTTCGCTTTTCGAAAACCGAGAAGAAGAGAGAAATCAAACTGTGGATACTTCTGATGCGTTGCACATATTTCTTTTATTTAATTATCGATTTACTCCTTCATGAAAACCAAGCCCCACTGAAGTCATAATATAATGTAATATATGTATAATATAGCATTAACGACGGTTTTTCGTAGTCCCGGATAGCTCATTGATTCATCAACCGTGTGCTTTGGGGGGGGGCTGAAAAAAAATAAGCGCTTTACACCCTCCCTGTAGGTTTGTAGTGTAGATATGGTTTTTTAATTTGAGGTGGTTTTTTGTATTTGTGTGTGTATTTGTATGTTTGTTGAATGTCAGTATGTCACAGTCGGTAACTAAACTAATCCCTATGCCAATCACAGAACGGCTTTAAAAAAAAAAAAAAAAAAAAAAAATGATGGCGACAGATTTGTGCAATATAGGTTCAGGTGTTTGTGCTTGTGATTGTGAATCGGCATACTGGCTTCAGGGTTTTCTTTGTCATTGTCATTCTTGGTCGATTGTTGTGACCCAGCACCGCGAAAGGGACATTAAGTCGCTGGTCTAGTTTTTCAAAGTCAAATATCAAATTTTGTTTATCAATTTTGAGTTATGGGTGTGTTCATTTTCTCTAGCATCTCATCTTTCATATTTATTAAGCACAATCTTTGTTATAGTATCTAAATACTCAACAACAAAAAAAGTGCTTTAAAATGAGTAGGTTGATGCACTTTCTGCAGCTTGGCTAAACATTAGACTGGTTTATCAAAATGGCCGAGTCACGGTACCAAATTTAAATGCTCATAACTCTGAAATGGAAAAAGTTACAAGAATGGTTCTTATATCATTTGAAAGAGAATTGTCTGAAGTTTTTATCTCTAACATTTTCTCTGATTGTTCATATTGACACTTAATGTCCCTTTCGTGGTGCCGAGTCACATGTTGGTCTGTGCGTTTTTGTGGTGATGTGTGATGCGTTTTTATGATGATGTGTGATGTGTTTATGTGATGCGTTTTCATGTGGTGCCGTGTGTTCATTTTTTGGGTTGTGATTTCTTTGTAAGGGTGGTAAATAAATAGCTGGAGCGTTTTAACCCCTTGACTGCCAGAGAAAAATTAAGAGAAAAAATACATTCAAAATTGTAGAAAAGAGAACTAGTAGAGTCAATCTGGCAAAATGGTCTGAGGATATAATAATAATAATGATAATAATAATAAACGGACACATATAGTTATTTTTGTCAAGCACAAAGCGCTTTCCAATCAGCATTGAAACACTCACACACACACACACACACACACACACACACACACACACACACACACACACAACAGACACACACGCACAACAGTGCACGCACGTGAGTGAACTTGTTCTTGCACACAGACATACACACACAGACCCACACACATTTCATCAAACAGAAAACACATGCTCACTGAAACACACACACACTTGTACAAACATACGCGCACACGCACACACACACTCACACACACACACACAAACACACGCGCACTCGCATACACAAAACACAGGTGCACTCGCAGACACATACTCGCACACACTCACTCCCCCCCCCCTCCTCCTGATTGTTTAAAAGTTCGCCTTGGCATAAGGCTGTGTCAGATCAATTGACATAAGCTAGAACACCAAGGCTACATCAAAATGTTATGCTCTCCATAGTAATGATGCGGGGATTGTCTTTAGCCATGGCAAGCTCCTAGCATAACATCATCAGTCCAGAATCCTCCAAAGTCGGAGTGTGGCTGCCCTCGTGGCAGGGTCATAAAAAACGGTCGCACACATAACGTTTTCATCCCTACCTGGTGTATTTGTACCATAGTGTTCAAGTGTTTCAGCTGTTGGAGTCTTTAAGCCAGGATACGTCAACAATTGTTTAAAAGTAAAAATCTATATATCAGAGTTATTCCCCTTTATTCGATGAGTGACATCATCAAGCCTGTCGTGATACGTTATATATGGTGGTCAAGGGGTTAAAGGATAGAATTCATTGTATAGCCATTAAAACCACAACGTTGACTGCCAAAAAAACAAAAAGGTGGTAGAATCCCCCAATTTTGTTAAGGGTTTCTTCTTCTGCGTTCCCAGGCCATAATGGGTAAGGTACGTATGTGTCCGGTTTTCAGTTTTCACTGGTCTCCCCGCTTCGTACAGCCAACACATTCCGATTTTGGAGGAGCTCAAAGCAGAAAATTATTTGGAAGATTTTTTTTTTTTTTTTTTAAAGGCAGGAGAATGGGCCAATAAGTCGGAGAGATAGTAGATGACAGAAACGAAAAGGAAAAGGCATAGTCAAAGAGAGTGACCGATTAGAGGAAGTTATAAGCACAGAACTTCCAGAAGGTGGGGTAACTATTTTTACGAAAGACCCCCTTCCCCCCCCCCCCCCCCCCCTGAATCCTCACGGGGAGTGACTCATGGAGGGGGCGGAGTCGTCCAGCTCCCCGTATGGAGGCACGAGGCATCCACCCACTGTCCCCTTTTAAGGGTTCAAATGTTTGTAGGCTTGTTGTGATTGATAGCTTACACCCATAAATGTCTGTGTTCAAGTACAGTTCTTCATTGCTGTTTTGGTGTTTTTTTCGTTGATACATTTTTTTAAAGTGTTTAATGTGATGTTTCTTTGCCATGCCTTTCTATTGTAACTCTGGAAATAACCTTAGGAGTTTTGCCATGGAAAAGCCTTCAGTGATTCTCGAACATGATGCCATGGTCTATAAATAAATGTAAACACTAAAAGTTTGAAAAACGTTTTTTGGGGAGGGGGGTTAAAAAATGGAAACGAAACAAGCATGATCTTGCAGTTGTTTTGACATGGACAGTTATTCATGTAGCTTGCTCAGAAAGGGGCTTGAGCTGTTGGAATGCGCAAATTGTGTCTTTAAATTCAGGGATGTGAGAGCTACGCGTAAGCGCGTAAATGCGCTTTTTCTATTCAACTAAAAAAATTTTTTAAAGTTTAGAAAGAGAGACGATCATACAGATTGTCGAGTTCAGTAGACTTTCTTCACGCACTCGCAGTGAAAACGAAAGCAGTTTGTAGCGTGAGTACATTCCCTTGACTGAATTTCGTAAGCTTTTCTGTGGTTGGCCAGTTACATCCGATGGCAATGCGTTATTTTTATGTGTTCGGCTATGATTTCGAAGGAAGATTTGGATGTTTTCAAAGCTGTTCAGTGACTGTTCCATGAAAATTATTTATCACACCATAGATGTGAGGAAAGAAGAGATTGACAAAGGATGCCAACACGAATTTTGACAGGGATTGGACAGTAAGATCCGTGTAGACGAGCCACGAACAAAATTTGATGTCGGAGGCAAAATCTTGTTTGAGTACTTTGACGATACCATTGACTACGCTTTTTTGTTTGGGGGCCCCTCACATCCCTGTAAATTAAAACAAATATCGGAGACTTGCTGTGGAAAGGACAACTGATATTGGCCACTGCAACAACCACCTTTTGCTAGAGTGAATGCCCTTGGTAGATGCTTGAGTACTGACCAAACAAGGGAATAACTCTCGCCAATGACCCTATTTGAGGCCACTAAATGGCTGCCTTTTTGCAAGAGTGACTGCCATTTTGGATACTGACCAACTCTTGCCGTCAAGGGCGTTAATAACCCTAGTTGCAGTGGCCTATAGAGAAGGACGATGAATCGAAATAAACAACAGATCTTTCCCCACCGTTTTGTGTGTGTGTGTGTGGGTTGTGTGTGTGTCTGTCCATGTATCTGAGAGGTTTGAAGTGTGTTGTGAATTATGTGTACACACGATGATCCATCAAAGAAATACTCGCTAGCAAAGGCCAATCATCGTCAGCATCAATACACACATTTAAGATCGGCCCTAATTAAATATGTGCAGACCGTAACATTTATCGTCACTGTCAACAATTCTCTGTTCTATGCGTTGTTGTCGGATTCCATTTTAACCCTGTCACTGCCAGCTATCTTTGAGCCAAAAATGTCCATTAAACTTACTTGGATACAAAAAACATTTTGTCTGCAATATTGTGGGATTTCTCTGTAACACATTTAGAATAGGGTCAATCCTTACTGCCCAAATTTAGGAACACAATGTCATTGAATAACAGACCCTGATTTCAAGGGTTTTAATGACATGGGTGTTAAATCATTGTGGTGCAAAAATGCGACATTGGCGGTGAAAGGGTTAAGCCTCTCATGACTTTTGGGGGCTGATTGTGAAATGATCATTTCTTTTCCTGGCATTGATTGACATTTGTCGTAGCTTTTAAAATATATGCAAACCAACATGAGAAATGGTTTGCTCTCCTTGTGCATGAGTGTTCCTTTGCCTGTTCTTGCTTCTCTCTCAAATTATGTGACGATAATGTGATGTTGCACGGGAAGAACTTGCATAACGTCGCTGTCCGACCCTAACCGTGTATCTACAAAATTTGACTAAAATAGATTTTTTACTGAAACTCCTTCCAGTGACCTCACGCAGGTCTTCTATAAATATCTTGTGTCTGCGACCAATGAAAATGCTCAAATTTGTCACATGATACCACGGAAATAATCGTGTATGTGGCGGGTTGTTGCTGGTTTTGACGCGATAAGCGTGTAACTGGTCACGCTAATCGTGTAACTGCCGGCAGCTGTCGTATCGCCCACTTGTGAGAACAATGCACTAACTTTGTGACTAACCGTGTAACTGAATTATCACGAACGTTTTGGGTGTTAATGCAACTTTTATTGTGTCACATGTTTACTCATCGGTAAAGAAGAAGGGTCAAGCGTATATCAAATGGGGATTGACTTTGTAGCAGGCGACAATATGTTTTTTGATGCTCCTGTAAAATCACTGATTGTGTAAATACACGGTTAGCGTCGGACAGCGACGATAAGTCGCTCAGAATGTTTTGAGCAAAAGCCAAAAATAGTCAACAACCCCCAAAATACCAATTTTCTATTTACAGCATATTTATGCCTATTTTTATGTCTTCTACCAGTCCCCACAACATGACAGACAATTTTGAATGATTTCTTCGTTTATTTGATCATTTTCTAAATCAAGTCAATAGAAACAAAGAGGCAAAGCTGTATCTTCTATGCCCAATTTCTGCAAATGATCTATTTCGAATGCCAAACTTCAAATAATTATACAATAAAAACTAGACAAGATAACTCAATTCGGGTTTCTGTGTATTAACAAGGAATCTTTGGTCCACCATGAAAAATCAAAATCTCAGTTTATGCCAAAATGTCATTATTATTGTGTTCCCTTGCACTGTCACATATTTTAAAAGAATCGATTGATTTGCATGTGACACGGAACAGCAAAGAGGACTGGTTTTATAGTATTTAGACAGAGAGAGAGATTTGCTAAGGATTTGTAAAAAACTTATTTGTGGCGGTACCATAGCCGATGAGGTTTATCCGAGGCGTGGTTGCCGCTACACATATCTATAAGTATATTGATAAAAACTCGGGACTTTACTGGTGTTGCACTGCCTCCGGGCATTGCAGCCAGTAATGTTCCCACCATCTTTGTATTTACAAATGTCCCATATGTGTCTTTGACCGAGAGGACGTAAAGCACCATTTTTCTTCTTCTGCTAAGGATTTGTGTGTCCTTTTACTGATAAGCACATATTAATGAGTGTCACAGTGGAACCTCCCGTATAAGACCTTAAAAAAATAATCCACAGTGAGGTCTTAAATGGGAGGGAGTTGTATAAGGGAGGTGATTTTAATATTTACAAAGAAGGGCAATGTCTTGGAGAAGTAGGTCTTAATGAGGCTTGATACTGCTTCTTCGTGTTGCCCAAGGGCGATAATTGTATGTAGGTGGCGCTTTCACGTGAGGCCCTCTGTTCACTTGAGAGAGAGAGAGAGAGGGGGGAGAGAGAGAGAGATTACATTACGTGTAATATATATATATATCCCCTCCACCCCTACCCTGTTCCCACCGGCACCTATAGCTATGTTCTGTTAATATGGATTTGAATTAAATCATATTTAATTGTGGTGGTACCATAGCCGATGAGGTTTAACCGAGGCGTGGTTACCGCTACACCTATCTATATTGTTAAAAACTCGGGACTTTACTGGTGTTGCACTGCCTCCGGGCATTGCAGCCAGTATTGTTCCCACCATCTTTGTATTTACAAATGTCCCATATGTGTCTATGACCGAGAGGACGTAAAACATCATTTTCACCACGGATTTGAATTAAATATTTGTTTTTTAAATGCCATTGGTATCATTCCATTCTGCTACTATGTGATTTCCAAGACAACTCAACGTTATGTGTTGTAATTGGGTGTGTGTGTGTGTGTGTGTGTGTGTGTGTGTGTGTGTGTGTGTGTCAATTGAACTCATTAGCCCTTCACTACCAGAGAAGTATGGAGAAATTATCAATTTTCTTAAAGAGTGTGACAATAGACGATTTTCGGGAAAAAAATAGGGGAGACCACTTCGTGAAATTTACAGTTGATTACCTCGACTTACTCGGTCAAAACTATAGCAACCATGGCGGCATGGTGTAGGGGTCTTATAAGGGAGGTTCCTGGTCCATTGTAGCAATCTGCCATATTTGTTTCATGGTGTGTGTGTTTTTTCGGAAGAAGCAAAGTTTTTATAAGACTTCAAAATCGAAGAAAAGTCCAGTAGGAATAATGAGAGTAATCTTCACATAATGGACTTTCTTTGCCGACAATAAAAAAAAGACCATGAGGTGTTTTTTATGGGCACATTTCTGAAAAGATTTCAAGCAATACCGTACTGAATAAAGCATTTTATTTCTGCGGACAAAACTTATAAAATGGCACAGGGAAGATGGAAGGGGTGGGGTGGAAGGGGGGGGGGGGTAGATGAAGATGGGGAGGAGGGAATACCAAATTATCTTTTTTTAATTTTTTTTTTTTAATTCAAGAATTTTTTTTTATCTAAAAAAACTAAATGTCGGTCATAATACATGAAAAAGAGAAAACGTCTGAATTCCTCAAGTCTTTCAGTTCTTGTTTGTCCCGTCTTTCGTTCCGTCTTTCTGCTGCTTTGCGCATTTTGTCTGTACATACAAAAGACGAATATGCCGCTCTCTCTTATGTGTGTGTCATATTTTATTCCGCTGTATTTCCCTGATGTTTCCAACACGAAAGGTTATGTGTATGTTATGTTACGCCCAATCCGTGAAATTGCCCATTTCATGCAATGGGCAAAATGACTTGCCCAGTTCGTGAAATAGCCAATTTAAAACTTGCTATTTAGAAAGACAATAATATGAATGACAAATAGTTTTCACGCATAAACACACAGAGATCAAGAATTGGTTCAAACGAATTAGGAACCACACCTGCAGACGAGTATGCAAGTATTTTATTCAGACTTAATTTGATCAAACGTTTGATACAACATGTGGCTCAGGCATGCCCCAGAGTAGAATTTGGTAGAGTTGGGGGGTGGGGGGGTGGGGGTGAAAATACAATGTAGAAAAATGTGCTACTGTTGAATCAATTAATACCTGTGTGAATAAGAATTGAAAAATGTTATATATATATATTGTCCATTTCAAGAATTGGGCAAACCATTTTGCCCATTTCATAAAATAGTCAATTTCACGGATTGGGCGTAACACATGTATTGCTGAGTGAAGAAGTCAAGGGATGTGATGATGATGAAACTGTATTATACCGTGGACACAAACTACTTACACTGTACATAACTCTCTTATTATGTGTCTTCTGTCATTTAGCCCTCTAGTTGTTTTCTCCAAAGTCGGAGTGTGGGGCGGCTGCCCACATGGCAGGGTAATAAAAAACGGTCGAACATTTAATGTTCTCATCCCTAGCTGGTGCATTTTGTACCATAGTGTTCAAGTGCTGTTGGGATGATCCCTGGAGTCTTTTAGCCAGGGTATGACGACAACAACAGCCCTCTAGTCATTCCCCGGCTCTGTGTTTTATACAGAGATACGTGCTCTGTGTTGTAAAGTAAACGTAGCTGATACAGACGGTGCGATTCTGCTCTGTAGTACACAGATACGTATCAAATCAGCGCTTGCGTGTGTTTGCTGATTATAGTTAATATTTACTCCTATAGTAGAACAGTGGAACCTCCCTTAACAGACCTTCAAAAATCATCCAAAATGAGTGTCTTATAAGGGAGGGGGTCTTATAAGGGAGGTGATTTTAATACTTACAAAGAGAATCGAGAATTCTGATCGCTTCTCAGCCTTTTGGCTAAGACAGTGATTCAGGAACATAATTTTTTTTGTATATACCATGGTTTGTTTGTTCAGCCCGTCGTACATGGCGAAAGCCGATACGCGACGTTAAACTGAACTTCCATCCATACTTACAAAGAAGGGCAATGTCTCAGAGAAGTAGGTCTTATGTGGGAGGGAGTCTTATAAGGGAGGTTCCACTGTACTCTGTTAACTGATCATAGTTATTTACTACTAGTCTAGTTCACCTATGACTATTATGATACCTGAGTTGCTATGATTGAAAACTGGTTTGACTTTTGTTTTTGTTTTTTTAACTGTGAATGCCTTTTTTTTAACAATATTTCTTCGTTTTCTCAGCCGAGAGAGTTTCATTGTTGTGAGTAGCATTGGGAAATGTAGAGATGTCCCGAGGCCTCGGTCATAGGCCATTGACCTATTAAAATTGAAAACGTCCTATTGTGTTCTCCCCTGTCAGGACAAAATGTCTGATTAGATTTTTAACACTGGCACGCTTTGTCACAACGAAGAGAGAGACTGAAGACTGAAAAACTTTATTACACAAGGATTCAGATTTTAGGCCAAGCCTATTTTTCCAATCTGTCTTTGGGACGAAAACTAGACTAATACAAAAAAAACAATGAGGTAAACAGATATGGGCATGCATGATGCAAGGCATCAAAGTCAACAACAAAATGTAAGCAAAACGAAATAACCAAATAACTAACAAGTAAATGAGCAAACAGAGAGATATAAAGGGAGAGAGAGAGAGAGAAACACACACATGCATACACAGATAGAGGAGAGACAGAGACAGGGGGAGAGAGAAAGACGGAGAGAGAGAGAGACAGAGGGAGAGAGATAGACAAAGAGAGAGGGAGAGAGAGAGAAACACACACATGCATACACAGATAGAGGAGAGACAGAGACAGGGGGAGAGAGAAAGACGGAGAGAGAGAGAGACAGAGACAGAGGGAGAGAGATAGACAAAGAGAGAGGGAGAGAGAGAGAAACACACACATGCATACACAGATAGAGGAGAGACAGACAGGGGGAGAGAGAAAGACGGAGAGAGAGAGAGAGACAGAGACAGAGGGAGAGAGAGAGAGACACAAAGAGAGAGGGAGAGAGAGAGAAACACACACATGCATACACAGATAGAGCAGAGACAGAGACAGGGGGAGAGAGAAAGACGGAGAGAGAGGGAGAGAGAGAAAGACAGAGGGAGAGAGATAGACACAGAGAGAGAGAGAGAGGGAGAGAGAAAGACAGAGACAGAGGGAGAGAGAAAGACAGAGACAGAGGGAGAGAGAGAAAGACAGAGACAGAGGGAGAGAGAAAGACAGAGGGAGAGAGATAAAGACAGAGACAGAGGGAGAGAGATAGACAGAGAAAGAGGGAGAGAGAGAGAGAGAGAGGGAGAGAAAGACAGAGACAGAGGGAGAAAGATAGACAGAGAAAGAGAGAGAGACAGAGGGAGAGAGAGGAAGAGAGAAAGACGGAGAGAGATGGAGAGAGAGAAAGACAGAGACAGAGGGAGAGAGATAGACTGAGAAAGAGATAGAGAGAGGGGGAAAGAGAAAGACAGACAGAGGGAGAGAGAAAGACGGAAAAAAGAGAGGGAGAGAGAAAGACAGAGAGAGAAAGACAGAGACAGAGGGAGAGATATAGTCAGAGAAAGAGAGAGAGACAGAGCGAGAGAGAAAGACAGAGGGAGAGAGAAAGACAGAGGGAGAGACAGACATAGACAGAGGGAGAGAGAAAGACAGAGACAGAGGGAGAGAGATAGACAGAGAGAGGGAGAGAGAAAGACAGAGGGAGAGAGACAGAGGGAGAGAGATAGACAGAGAGAGGGAGAGAGAAAGACAGAGACAGAGGGAGAGACGGACAGAGACAGAGGGAGAGAGAAAGACAGAGACAGAGGGAGAGAGATAGACAGAGAGAGGGAGAGATAAAGACAGAGACAGAGGGAGAGAGACAGACAAAGAGAGAGGGAGAGAGAAAGACAGACAGAGGGAGAGAGATAGACAGAGAAAGAGGGAGAGAGATGGAGAGAGAGAGTGTGGTCTTTGCAAAGGACGAAACAGCACTTCCACTTTTGCTGGAAGTAGCTTCCACAGAAAGGGCGAAATAGGAAAGGACAAAGTGGGACAGGACAAAGTGGGACAGGGCAAAGTGGGACAGGACAAAGTGGGACAGGACAAATTGGGACAGGACAAAGTGGGACAGGGCAAAGTGGGAAAGGGCAAAGTGGGACAGGACAAATTGGGACAGGACAAAGTGGGACAGGACAAAGTGGGAAAGGGCAAAGTGGGACAGGACAAATTGGGACAGGGCAAAGTGGGAAAGGGCAAAGTGGGACAGGACAAATTGGGACAGGACAAAGTGGGACAGGACAAAGTGGGACAGGACAAAGTGGGACAGGGACAAATTGGGACAGTACAAAGTGGGACAGGACAAAGTGGGAAAGGGCAAAGTGGGAAAGGACAAAGTGGGACAGGACAAAGTGGGAAAGGACAAAGTGGGAAAGGACAAAGTGGGACAGGACAAAGTGGGACAGGACAAAGTGGGAAAGGACAAAGTGGGAAAGGACAAAGTGGGAAAGGACAAAGTGGGAAAGGAAATTGGGACAGGGCAAAGTGGGAAAGGACAAAGTGGGAAAGGACAAAGTGGGAAAGGGCAAAGTGGGAAAGGACAAAGTGGGAAAGGGCAAAGTGGGAAAGGACAAAGTGGGAAAGGACAAAGTGGGAAAGGACAAAGTGGGAAAGGGCAAAGTGGGACAGGACAAAGTGGGAAAGGACAAAGTGGGACAGGACAAAGTGGGAAAGGGCAAAGTGGGACAGGACAAAGTGGGAAAGGGCAAAGTGGGAAAGGACAAAGTGGGAAAGGACAAAGTGGGAAAGGACAAATTGGGAAAGGGCAAATTGGGACAGGACAAAGTGGGAAAGGACAAAGTGGGACAGGACAAAGTGGGAAAGGACAAAGTGGGAAAGGACAAAGTGGGACAGGACAAAGTGGGAAAGGACAAAGTGGGAAAGGACAAAGTGGGACAGGACAAAGTGGGAAAGGACAAAGTGGGACAGGACAAAGTGGGAAAGGACAAAGTGGGAAAGGACAAAGTGGGAAAGGACAAAGTGGGAAAGGGCAAATTGGGAAAGGACAAAGTGGGAAAGGACAAAGTGGGAAAGGACAAAGTGGGACAGGACAAAGTGGGACCGGACAAAGTGGGACAGGGCAAATTGGGACCGGACAAAGTGGGACAGGACAAAGTGGGATACTTCCTCTGTTAGCTAGCATCGTTGTTGTGCTGGGTACATAATAGAACAAACATGTGGACTTTTTTTTGTGGTTTTCTGATGTGATTTATTTTATAATCAATTGGTTCTGGCATGCATGGACACCAGTGAAAACTGGAAAACGGACACGTACATACCCATTGTGGCCTTATGGCCCGGGAATGCAGAAGAAGAAGAAGAAGAAGAAGAAAGAAGGTTATGGTCAGAAAGTGCAGTTTATTCAACTCTGTGCAGATATTAGTATATGGTGAAGGGAGCTATCTATACCTAGCACGTATAGCATTATATAGATAATGATACAGTGGAATCTCCCTATTAAGACCTTGACAACTCATCCAAAATAAGGTCTTAAGTGGGAGGGTGGGAGCTGTAATTGGCCACGGCAAAGAACACCTTTTGCAAGAGTGAATGCCCTTGGTGGGTGGGGGAAGATGGTTGAGTACTGACCAAGCAAGTGAATAATCCTCGCCAATAACCCTATCTGATGCCATTTAACTCTTGCCGTCAAGGGCGTTGATAAAAAACCCTAGTTGCAGAGGCCAATAGGGAGGTGATTGTAATACTTACAAAGAAGGGCAATGTCTCGGAGAAGTAGGTCTTATGTGGGAGGGAGTCTTATTAATTGGGAGGTTCCACTTTGCTGCTCTTGTGTTGGTAGGGCAGGTGGGAGCCAGTGTTTCTCTAGGTCCCATCAGAACCTTCTTTTTCGTTTCATTAATTTGTCCATGGCCAGAACTGCTCGCGGGTTTTTTCTCCACAGACTTTCTTCTGACGGACTTGCAGTTACTATTGTTGTGATCCTCCTTGCTACGTTCAAGCCACATTGTGTTATTATTATTATTATTATTATTATTATTATTATTATTATCCTCTTGTTCACGACGTGTTGCAAAGTCAATGTGAGCGAGTCTGATGGATTGCGTGATATTAATTAAATCGACCGTTGACTAAGGCCATGTACATACATAAGCGGATATTCCATGCGGAAACCCGTGCGCAATCCATAAATAAGTGAAACAAAGAAGGGAAAAGATTTGCGCACGTGTTCGATTTTCCGCTATATGCGTAAACTTTTATCCTTCTTTCTTCCACTTATTTAGGGATTTCCGTACGGAACTTACGCGTCTAATGTGAACCCGGACTTAACCACTACTGTTTATCTTGTTCATACGTTTTTCATGTATGCCAATTATTCGTCGGTTATAATAATATCTGCTTTCGAAGTACAAGTTATGAATATAGATGATGTGATAGTATAATAAGTCTCGATCCATAAAAGCTGCTTTTGTTGTTTCCTTTGTACTTGATATGTTCTAGCCAGCAAATAGTAAGGGAAAACGGGGTAAAAAGCCCATGGGCGGGTAAGAAGCCCATGCCAATTATCTCATGAAATGAAGCAAATTTCAGTAACATTTTGCCCATGAGACGAGCCCATGGGCGGGTAAGAAGCCCATGCAAATTATATCATGAAATGAAGGAAATTTCAGTCAAATTTTGCCCATGAGACGAACGCTAAACATTAACACTCGTCTCATGGGCAAAACGTGACTGAAATTTGCTTCATTTCATGAGATAATTGGCATGGGCTTCTTACCCGCCCATGGGTTTTTTACCCCGTCTTACCCTACGTGTTTTAGTTTCTAGCCTGTCGATAGGTTGCGGTCCCGTTTGCTGGCTAGAAAACATTCACTGTTGCCAAGGCAGGAGAGAGATTTTATACAGGATGTATAACTATGATTTGGTTTGAAAGGTGACAAATCATGAGATGACGAGTTATGAGTCTTATCGGCATTCATTGGCATAATTATGTCATGACGACATTTGGCAAAAGGTTTTTGGGGGGAGATTAATTAATTATATGCCGGCATTCGATGGCACACATTTTTGTCCAGATGTCATGAAGGTTTTGAAGATTGTGGTGTAAATATTTAATGTCATAAAAGTAGATTTTAATGATAACGTTTCATGCATATACGGTATTATACTGTACAAACTCTAATAATAATATTCAATGCTTTGTGTAATATATAGATACTGCTTTACTAAATCAAATCATCATGCTTACTAGATGACGCATCCCCCGAAGACGGAGTGTGGCTCCTCACATGGCGGGGTAATCAAAACCGGTCACACACGTAATGTTCTCATCCCTAGCTGGTGCATTTGTACTGAATTGTTCAAGTGCTCTGGCTGTTGGGATGATCCCTGGAGTCGTTAAGCCAGGGATCAACAACAACAACAACTACATGACGCATAAAGATGTTGATATCTCGCGGTAGATTGGAAAGAATCGATTCTGTAAATAATGGTAGATTATTTCAACATTTCCTTCAAAGATTTCAAACGCTTCGTAGTCGATCATATACTGTAATGAAAAGAAATCATGCTTATGTCAACTTTTCATATAAAGATTCTGAGGCTATGTAGTAGATAAAATGATCAAAGAATTCATGCTGTATAAACATTATGGTAGATTATGTCATGAGCATTTTGTGTTGTGATTAGCAAGCAGTGTATACAGTTTTCTTCGCATCGATGTGATATATAGACAGTTCAAGCCTCACAACTTCCCCAGACATAACCCCACTTTGTGAAAGATTTGCTTTTTGTAGTTGATGTTTGTCATTTCATGGCCTTTCTTGTCTGCTAGAGTAGAGAGTATCGGGTATAACGTGCAATACTTTTTTTTTAAAAAGGCTTTGAACTTTTTGTGCTCTGAAGCATTCTGTATGTTACTAAATGTTCATGATTTTCGCCTTTTGTCATTTTATTACTATTATTCATTTCAAAAGTACAGCAGTCACTACTTCATCGTTATTATTATTGTAGTTTATCATTGTTGAACCCTGTCGTCATTGCTTAAACGAGCTGCTCCGTACAATATAATAACCACATCTTTGCAACTCTAGCTGACTGTGAAGGTCATGCCAAACTGCGTACGAATCGACCCCGATACTTCTCCGAAGTCGGAGTGTGGCTGCTCACGTGGCGGGGTAGTAATATAAAAAAAAACCGGTCACACGCTTAATGTTCTCATCCCTAGTTTGGTGCATTTGTACGATAGATGGTAATGTTCAAGTGCTTCGGCTGTTGGGATGATCCCTGGAGTCTTTTAGCCAGGGTACGACAACAACAACAAGGACCTGATACGATTGTGACGAGGTCTGTGAGTCGTGATTCACGTGAAATACTTCCGTCGAAAAATAATTACTGTTTCCGTTCACTATGCTCATATAGACAAGACTGCACTACACGAATCCAATAAAATGTTCAATACAAAAATAAGATATTTGATGAGATTCGTGTACGGGAGACTTACAAATACAGTGAACATAACTAGTAGGATTTCATCAGGTTTATTTTAGACAGTAGAATTTCACGTCAATCATGCCTCACAAATGTCAAAATCGGATCGTGGTGAATCGAACCGTATGCAGTGTAGCCGGCCCTTTACTTGGTCTTCTTCTTCTGTGTTCCCAGGCCATATGGCCTTATAACAAAAAAAAGTGAAGTACTTAAAAACCCACCAGATCACGTGTCAAAATCACGGGTATCGCGTGTTTTCCCTCTTTTACAGCTGGTAAGAAATCTTGTTTTGACCAGGTTTGACTCCCCATACAAATGCCCCCAAATTCAAAAAGAAACATCGCTTTTAAAGAGAAGCCTCATTTTGAAGGTTGTGGGCATTTGTACGAGGGTCACAGCTACCCAGAGAAAACCAAGGGACTTAATCGTGGTGGGTCAGTGGGTCTTTAAAGATCCACCGGATCACGTGTCAAAATCACGGGTATCGCGTGTTTTCCCTCTTATATAGCTGGTAAGAAATTTTGTTTTGACCAGAGGTTCGACTCCCATACAAATGCCCCCAAATTCAAAAAGAAACATCGCTTTTAAAGAGAAGCCTCATTTTGAAGGTTGGGGGCATTTGTATGTGGGTCACATCTACCCAGAGAAAACCAAGGGACTTAATCGTGGTGGGTCAGTGTGTCTTTAAGTGTTCGCTCTTCACTCTCCAATGTTCGTGAGTGCGTCTTAAGCAGTCAACACGAGTAGTAAGTAGTCTGTAGATTAGACTAACTGCCAGTCGTTCCGGGAAGTTCAGACTAATTTCCATACTTATACTCATGTTAACTGTTTAAAGGTGGATTCTGACGGATGAGTTTTTTTCAAGAAACACGTCGAGATCACCAGAAAGACCGCCTTTTCAAGGATCGGAACACTCACTTTGCTCTGGTTTCCTGGAAATCAAACCTTCAACACGGCAATTCCTCCTTGGCGGAGATGCCGGAGAGAGAGAGAGAGAGAGAGAGAGAGAGAGAGAGAGAGAGAGAGAGAGAGAGAGAGAGAGAGAGAAGCCATTTTGGATGGGGGGGGGGGGGGTCACTCATTGTGGTTGAAGCTTTTTCTTCTTTGTAGTGCAGTTTTTAAAAAAAAAAGGAGGTATTTCCTTTGTTGTGAGCGAAACTCCTTTAGGTAAACTGCATAACATTTAAAATAATAAAAAAATAAAAAGGCTTGTATTGCAAACAAAAAATTGTGCAAACTTATTTGGTCTAAACTCAGGCGGCCATTACTGAAAGAATTTGACTTCCAGCACCTCCGCCAAGGATGAGTCGCCGAATTGACGGTTTGATTTCTGGGAAACCAGAGCAAAGTGAGTGTTGCGAACTCTGTAAAGGGTGTTTTCCTGTATGGGTGATCTCGACGTGTTTCTTGCAAAAAACGCATCGGCCATGGTGCCCTTTAAGACGCACTCGTGAGTACGGTACATGTTTTTTTCGCTGACCTCACACTCCAACACACTGAGTTTACAGGAGTTCTAATAAGGAGATAACCGTTTGAACAGATTTTCTAAAGGGAAACTGTAGAAGAATCGGCCAATACAGCGGATTCCTGCTAACTCAAAAAACGGATATACCTCAAAAACACTGGACAACTAACGCCACAATACTGTTCTCGTCCCAGTTTAACCATCTTTTATTCTTAACCCTTTCACCGCCAGCCATATTTCAGCCAAAAATGTCCATTGAAATGACCTGGGTAGAGAACAAAATCCATCTACAATATTGGGAATTTTCTGTTACATTTATACAATAAGGTCTATCCTTACTTCCCAAAACTAAGACAATAGGGTCTTTGGATAATAGACCCCGATTTGCACTTGTGTCAATAAAACTCTTGAACCAGGGTCAATAGTATTCAATAGTATTGTGTTCCTAAATTTGCGCAGTAAGGATTGCCCCTATTCTATGTGTCACTGAGAAATCCCACAATATTGCAGATGAAATCTTTTCAGTAACCAAATAAATTTTATGGAATTCTTTGGTTCAAGGATGGCTGGCGGTGAAAGGGTTAAAGGTCTTTTTTAGCTCAAAATATTGGCTATCTCGGAATAACATTTCAGTCCCTTCAAGTTTGACTGAAGCGATGTTTTTGACTGTACGGCCAAAATGAAGTAGATCGGTAGATGAAAAGAAAAACGTCAAGGAAAAGACGAGAGTGGAAGCGAGTAACGCATTTGATGAAAGCTTCGTCTTTTGCTTTGGCTGATATATTGTTGTTTACATTCTTCTAACGTTTAGGGTGAGGTTGCTAGCCTGGAACTTACAGAAGGCCTGTGAACTATTTGCACTGAACAAGAAGACTCCCAGCATTCCTGCAGGGTGACTAGAGTTTGGGTTCATGCAGAGTTTTTTTGGGTTTTTTAGGTAAGGTGAGGGAGTTTCAACGAAATTTCTTGATATGTTCAGTAAATAATAATAATGATTATGGAAAAGTCATGTAATTTATATAATAATAATAATAATAATAATAAATACAGCTTCTATAGCGCTCTTCGATGAAGACAAAAATTCATCCTCAGAGTGCTTTACAAATATTGCGAGAGAAAAACAATCAAGAAGAAAATGAAGAAGTATTTTATTTTTAAAAGGTCTGGATAGAAACATGTTTGTTTGTTTTGGAAGTTGAAGAACGTCGTGGTTTTTTGTTTAAAGTTTCGTTTTTTGGCGTATTAGGGTTACAAAATATTTTAGCATTGTAACAAAACTGCCTTTTTTGTTTTCGCGGTTACTTACAAAAAGACACACAAAAACAACTTTGTGTTGAAGAGTCAACTTTTCTAGGTCATAATGATAATGATAGTGATAATTCTGATGTGGAGATTTCTAGTGCGCACATTCTAATAACATTCTGCCGTTGGCGATGTACCAGGGAATAAAATATTTCTGCCATCTTTCATTTTACAAGAGGCACTGTATAAAGTCAGAAGTACATTTAAATTTCTCTTGTTTATTATTATTTATTTTATTTTATTTTTTTATTTTTTGGGGGGTGGTGGTAAATTGTTCCTTTTCTGGTGAAGAACCCGAAGAATGCACAAGTGCGTATCAAGATCTTTTTGTTTGAACTTTAGTCTCTTTTTTAAACAAGGTCCTGCGTCTTCTTATAAATAAAATGATAGGTTTGTGCCGAGAAAAAGGCTGTGTTCCATTGTCAGCAATGATTGGACAAAAACATAGTGAAATTGTGACCCAGCACCACGAAAGGGACATTAAGTCGCTGGGCTAGTTTCTCACAACAGGCTTGCAAAGTCAAAAATCTTCTTTTAAAAAAAAATCAATTTTGAGTTATGGGTATTTTCGTGCTCTATAACATCTCATCTTTCATATTTAGAAAGGACAATCTTTGCTAAGGTCTCTAAATACTCCAAAATGTACTTTGAAATGAGTAGGTTGATGCATTTTCTTCAGCTAGGCTAAACTTTAGACTGATTTTTCAAAATGGCCCACAGTCACCCTAACAACTTAAAATGCTCGTAACTTTAAAACGGAAAAAGTTACAAGAATGTTTTTTATATCATTTGAAAGAGAATTGTCTGAAGTTTCTAACTGTAGCCTTTTGTCAGAATGGTCATTTTGACACTTAATGTCCCTTTCGTCGTGCCTGGTCGCAATTCGTAGCTTTACCTGTGTTTATTTTTCGTTATTGTCGTTGTTGTTCTTTAACATCTTAATTTGGGGAGTAGTTTGAAACGATTCTGTAAAATACAGTTGCAAGGAAGTTTTTGAGAATTATAAAAAGGCCTCCACATGACGATTGGGACAAAACCAACAATAACTTCATCACCAATTTAACAGATCAGTTTTAAAATTGATTGGTTACTTCATTTTCGTGGTCTTATTTCCTTTGTTGTTGTTAGTTCTTCTTTCATAAAACCACCACCACCACCATCATCTTGTTGATGGTTCTGTTGTGGTATAAATTG
>CM065704.1:5803156-5823156 GCA_017654935.2 Phymorhynchus buccinoides
CACATGCATGCACGCACGCACGCACGTACGCACACACGCACTCACACATACAAGAATACACAGACGAGTACTGACACACGTACAGATGCACACACACACACACGCATACATACACACACTCTCTCTCTCTCACACACACACACATATACACACTCTCTCTCTCACACACACACACACACATACACACTCACATACACACACTCTCTCTCTCTCTCTCTTTCTCTCACACACACACACACATACACAAGCAAAGATAATGTCACACACGCACACATTTGTAATATATTCACACATGTAGACTGCACCACACACACAGAGAGAGAGAGAGAGAGAGAGAGAGAGAGAGAGAGAGAGAGAGAGAGAGAGAGAGAGAGAGAGAGAGAGAGAGAAGGGGGGGAGGACACACACACAATCATTCAATATGACATTTTAAAAGCACTGGCACGGTATAAAATTCCAACAAGAAGAACGATTCCTCTTTAGTCCCATATGGCTATGCCGAGAGGACGTAAAGCATAAAACTTCCACGATTCCTGTGTATGTGTGCGACAGTATCCTATGCCTGGGTATGCACGTGCTTGTCCCGTCCGTGAGCTTCTGTATGTGCCTGTATGTCTGTTTGTGATTGCATGCGTGCCACTTGCATATATATGTGACATAGCACCACGAAAGGGACATTAAGTAGCTGGGCTAGTTTCTCATAACAGGCTTGCAAAGTCAAAAATCTATATTTTTTTAAATCAATTTTGAGTTTAACAGTGATGGGTATTTTCGTAGTCTCTAACATCTCATCTTTCATATTTATAAAGGATGATCTTTATAACGGTCTCTAAATACTCCAAACGGTGCTTTGAAATGAGTAGGTTGATGCATTTTCTTCAGCTAGGCTAAACTTTAGACTGTGATTTCAATCTCAAACTGGCCGACATTCACCCTACCAACTTTGAATGCTGATAAGTCTAAAACAAAAAGAGTTACAAGAATGGTTTTTATATCATTTGAAAGTGAATTGTCTGAAGGTTTTAACTGGACCATTGTCTGAGAATGGTCATTTTGACACTTAATGTCCCTTTCGTGGTGCTGGGTCACATATACACTTCTACAACTTTGGCTAGGTTATCCATTATAGCAGTGGGGTTTTTACACACACTACATCCCTGCTCTGTCTGTGTGTGTGTGTGTGTGTGTGTGTGTGTGTATGTGTGTATGTGTGTATGTGTGTGTGTGTGTATGTGTGTGTATGCACACATTTGTGTACGCGCACACGTACCTGCGTGCAGTTGTGCATGCGGCGATGCGCTCTCCGGGGGAGAGCAGCCCAAATTGCACAGAGATAAGTCTCTGTGACTTGAATAAAATACCAAATATGCGCACGTACATAATTCTTCTACTACAACTTGTTAGCTTTGGTTAGTTTATGAATGCCCTTATACAGCTCCTTGTTGAACGGATAAGACAAAGGATTTAAAACTTTATCCTCCAACAGCGTCGACCCCTCATCCTCGATGTCCGAATCCTCGTCCTTCAACTCCTGAGTCTGCGCCCTCTGGCGGGAAACCTTCCTGCTAAGGGCCGCCACTTTGGCCACTCGTTCAAGGGGGAGCATTCTCGTGGGGTTGATGGAGGTGAATGCTTCCAGATCCACGTCAGGGTTACGGGCCATGAGAAGAGGGAAACTGAAATTTGCAGAATATTTGAAGGACACTATTCTTATGCTGAAATTTAAATAATATACCGATTGGCCAAAATATGGCCAAACTTTAAATCTTGAATAACTTGAGAATGGCTGCACGGATTGTGTTCATATTCTCTGTATTTTATGAAAAGTAGAATAGCAACATTTTCTATGTAAAATGAAACCGGAAGTATGGTCGAAAATTGCGGAATGTGGGCACATTTTCAGTTTAATTACGCGAAAACCCTTTGACAGTGTGGATTGATATTTTCTGTTTAACAACAAATTTGTTTCCAGAGAGACAGAGACAGAGAGAAAACAAGAGAAAGAGGGAGAGAGAGAGAGAGAGAGAGAGAGAGAGAGAGAGAGAGAGAGAGAGAGAGAGAGAGAGAGAGAGAGAGAGAGAGAGAGAGAGTGTGTGTGTGTGTGTTACTCGAATGTTTATTGAGGATAACTGAATAAGCACAAAATATGGCTTTTTTCATCAGGTCCTCAGACAAAGCAAGCAAGCAAACAACAATTAAACGATAAGCAACAACACACAGAGAGAGAGAGAGAGAGAGAGAGAGAGAGAGAGAGAGAGAGAGAGAGAGAGAGAGAGAGAGAGAGAGAGAGAGAGAGAGAAATATAAGCATTTAACCACAGGTGTCCATCACAATTTCATATATCAAAATTTAAATAAACCTTTGCATTTCTTGTTAGTTTTTTTGTTTTCCTGTATATATACAAATTACTACAAGTACATGTAGGGGAAGATGGGGTAAAAAGCGCATGGGCGGGTAAGAAGCCCACCCCAATTATCTCATGAAATAAAGAAAATTTCAGTCAAATTTGCCCATGAGACGAATGCTAAACATTAACGCTCGTCTCATGGGCAAAATGAGACTGAAATTTGCTTCATTTCATGAGATAATTGGGGTGGGCTTCTTACCCGCCCATGCGCTTTTTACCCCGTCTTCCCCTAAGCATCGACTCTGTTTTCTTCTTCTTCTTCTAATCGGTCCTGAGTTTCTTGTCATTATGAGTGTAGATGCGTCATGCTACCGTTATACGCCTAACTAAGAAATAGCCAGGCCCACCATGTCCGTCTTCAGCTGGATTTTTGTGTGTGTGTGTGTGGTAAGAGTTTCTTCTTCTACCAATAATGTCCACCTGCCGCAACAGGCATTTACTGACACGTACTCCTCCGAAGTCGGAGTGTGGCTGCACACATGGCGGGGTAATCAAAAACGGTCACACACGTAATGTTCTCATCCCTAGCTGGTGCATTTGTACCATAGTGTTCAAGTGCTTCGCTGCTGGGATGATCCCTGAAGTCTATAAGCCAGGGTACGACAACAACTGACGCACGCACACACACGCACGCACACACACGCACGCACGCACGCACGCGCACGCACACGCACGCACACACACACGCGCACACACGCACACACGCACACACACAAACACACACACACACACACACACACACACACACACACACACACACACACACACACACACACACACAAAGGTAGTGTGTTTTTAGTAAGGGAGCTTCAGCACCTTCGAGATGAAGGAGCTGAGCGTGGGGGACTGGACGGTTTCTGGTGGTAGGGAGTTCCAGTCGCGGATGGTTCGGGGAAAGTAGTTGTTGCGGTAGTCGGTTCTAGAGAGGATTCTTTGGAACTGCTTGTTGTGGTTTTGTCTTCTGCTGCTGGGGGGGGGGGGGGGGGGGGGGGGGGGCATGGGTTTTGAGCATCTCACACAGGCTAGTCCATTTGTGATCTTGTAGATCATGGATAGCCTGTCAGATGGCCATTGTAGCTGATGGAGCATGGTGCTGACACTGGACGTATTTCAGTGTCTGTTCAGCACATATCTTGCCGCCCTGCGTTGGACCTTCTCTATGTCAGAGGTCTGCCTGTCGGTGTGTGGGTCCCATACTGCGCTTGCATATTCAAGAATGGGCCTGATCATGGCTTTGTAAGCTAACTCCTTGGTAGCCGTGGAACACACCTTCAGGTTTGTTCTTAAGAAACCTAGAGCTCTGTTGGCTCTGGCGCAGGTGACTGTGATGTGGGCTCCCCATGAAAGATCGGATTGCAATGTGACCCCGAGGTACTTAGTTGAGGGCACTCTTTCCAGGGTGTGGTCGTGGAGACTGTAGCTGGTGGAGACTGTAGCTGGTGGAGACTGTAGCTGGTGGAGACTGTAGCTGTAGCTGGTGGAGACTGTAGCTGTAGCTGGTGGAGACTGTAGCTGTAGCTGGTGGAGACTGTAGCTGGTGGAGACTGTAGCTGGTGGAGACTGTAGCTGTAGCTGGTGGAGACTATAGCTGTAGCTGGTGGAGACTGTAGCTGGTGGAGACTGTAGCTGGTGGAGACTGTAGCTGGTGGAGACTGTAGCTGGTGGAGACTGTAGCTGTAGCTGGTGGAGGCTGTAGCTGGTGGAGACTGTAGTTGGCGGAGGCTGTAGCTGGTGGAGACTGTAGCTGTAGCTGGTGGTGACTGTAGTTGGTGGAGACTGTAGCTGGTGGAGGCTGTAGCTGGTGGAGACTGTAGCTGGTGGAGGCTGTAGCTGGTGGAGACTGTAGCTGTAGTTGGTGGAGACTGTAGCTGGTGGAGAATGTAGCTGGTGGAGGCTGTAGCTGGTGGAGACTGTAGCTGTAGCTGGTGGAGACTGTAGTTGGTGGAGGCTGTAGCTGGTGGAGACTGTAGCTGTAGTTGGTGGAGAGTGTAGCTGGTGGAGGCTGTAGCTGGTGGAGAATGTAGCTGGTGGAGGCTGTAGCTGGTGGAGACTGTAGTTGGTGGAGACTGTAGCTGGTGGAGACTGTAGCTGGTGGAGACTGTAGCTGGTGGAGGCTGTAGCTGGTGGAGGCTGAAGTTGGTGGAGACTGTAGCTGGTGGAGACTGTAGCTGGTGGAGACTGTAGCTGGTGGAGGCTGTAGCTGGTGGAGACTGTAGCTGGTGGAGGCTGTAGCTGGTGGAGGCTGTAGCTGGTGGAGACTGTAGCTGTAGCTGGTGGAGACTGTAGTTGGTGGAGACTGTAGCTGGTGGAGAATGTAGCTGGTGGAGGCTGTAGCTGGTGGAGACTGTAGCTGTAGCTGGTGGAGACTGTAGTTGGTGGAGGCTGTAGCTGGTGGAGACTGTAGCTGTAGTTGGTGGAGAGTGTAGCTGGTGGAGGCTGTAGCTGGTGGAGACTGTAGCTGGTGGAGGCTGTAGCTGGTGGAGGCTGTAGTTGGTGGAGACTGTAGCTGGTGGAGACTGTAGCTGGTGGAGACTGTAGCTGGTGGAGGCTGTAGCTGGTGGAGGCTGTAGTTGGTGGAGGCTGTAGCTGGTGGAGACTGTAGCTGGTGGAGACTGTAGCTGGTGGAGGCTGTAGCTGGTGGAGACTGTAGCTGGTGGAGGCTGTAGCTGGTGGAGGCTGTAGTTGGTGGAGACTGTAGTTGGTGGAGACTGTAGCTGGTGGAGACTGTAGCTGGTGGAGGCTGTAGTTGGTGGAGACTGTAGCTGGTGGAGACTGTAGCTGGTGGAGACTGTAGCTGGTGGAGACTGTAGCTGTAGCTGGTGGAGACTGTAGCTGGTGGAGGCTGTAGCTGGTGGAGACTGTAGCTGGTGGAGGCTGTAGTTGGTGGAGACTGTAGCTGGTGGAGACTGTAGCTGGTGGAGACTGTAGCTGGTGGAGGCTGTAGCTGGTGGAGGCTGTAGCTGGTGGAGACTGTAGCTGGTGGAGACTGTAGCTGGTGGAGACTGTAGCTGTAGCTGGTGGAGACTGTAGCTGGTGGAGACTGTAGCTGGTGGAGACTGTAGCTGGTGGAGGCTGTAGCTGGTGGAGGCTGTAGTTGGTGAAGGCTGTAGCTGGTGGAGACTGTAGCTGGTGGAGACTGTAGCTGGTGGAGACTGTAGCTGGTGGAGGCTGTAGCTGGTGGAGACTGTAGCTGGTGGAGACTGTAGCTGGTGGAGGCTGTAGCTGGTGGAGGCTGTAGCTGGTGGAGGCTGTAGCTGGTGGAGACTGTAGCTGTAGCTGGTGGAGACTGTAGCTGTAGCTGGTGGAGACTGTAGCTGGTGGAGACTGTAGCTGGTGGAGACTGTAGCTGGTGGAGACTGTAGCTGGTGGAGGCTGTAGTAGCTGGTGGAGACTGTAGCTGGTGGAGACTGTAGTTGGTGGAGACTGTAGCTGGTGGAGACTGTAGCTGGTGGAGACTGTAGCTGGTGGAGGCTGTAGCTGGTGGAGACTGTAGCTGGTGGAGACTGTAGCTGTAGACTGGTGGAGGCTGTAGTTGGTGGAGACTGTAGCTGGTGGAGACTGTAGCTGGTGGAGACTGTAGCTGGTGGAGACTGTAGCTGGTGGAGCTGGTGGAGACTGTAGCTGGTGGAGGATGTAGCTGGTGGAGACTGTAGCTGGTGGAGACTGTAGCTGGTGGAGACTGTAGCTGGTGGAGGCTGTAGCTGGTGGAGGCTGTAGTTGGTGGAGACTGTAGCTGGTGGAGACTGTAGCTGGTGGAGGCTGTAGCTGGTGGAGGCTGTAGTTGGTGAAGGCTGTAGCTGGTGGAGACTGTAGCTGGTGGAGGCTGTAGCTGGTGGAGGCTGTAGTTGGTGGAGGCTGTAGCTGGTGGAGACTGTAGCTGTAGCTGGTGGAGACTGTAGCTGTAGCTGGTGGAGACTGTAGCTGGTGGAGACTGTAGCTGGTGGAGACTGTAGCTGTAGCTGGTGGAGACTGTAGCTGTAGCTGTAGCTGGTGGAGACTGTAGCTGGTGGAGTGGAGGAGACTGTAGCTGTAGCTGGTGGAGACTGTAGCTGTAGGTGGAGGAGACTGTAGCTGGTGGAGACTGTAGCTGGTGGAGACTGTAGCTGGTGGAGACTGTAGTTGGTGGAGGCTGTAGCTGGTGGAGAGCTGTAGGGTGGAGACTGTAGCTGGTGGAGACTGTAGCTGGTGGAGACTGTAGCTGGTGGAGATTGTAGCTGGTGGAGGCTGTAGCTGGTGAAGAGTGTAGTTGGTGAAGGCTGTAGTTGGTGGAGGCTGTAGCTGGTGGAGACTGTAGTTGGTGGAGGCTGTAGTTGGTGGAGACTGTAGCTGGTGGAGACTGTAGCTGGTGGAGAGACTGTAGCTGGTGGAGGCTGTAGCTGGTGGAGACTGTAGCTGGTGGAGATTGTAGTTGGTGGAGGCTGTAGCTGGTGGAGACTGTAGCTGGTGAAGGCTGTAGCTGGTGGAGACTGTAGCTGGTGGAGACTGTAGCTGGTGGAGATTGTAGTTGGTGGAGGCTGTAGCTGGTGGAGACTGTAGCTGGTGGAGATTGTAGCTGGTTGAGACTGTGGCTGGTGGAGACTGTAGCTGGTGGAGGCTGTAGCTGGTGGAGGCTGTAGCTGGTGGAGACTGTAGCTGGTGGAGACTGTAGCTGGTGGAGATTGTAGCTGGTGGAGGCTGTAGCTGGTGGAGACTGTAGCTGGTGGAGATTGTAGCTGGTGGAGACTGTAGCTGGTGGAGACTGTAGCTGGTGGAGGCTGTAGCTGGTGGAGGCTGTAGCTGGTGGAGACTGTAGTTGGTGGAGGCTGTAGCTGGTGGAGACTGTAGCTGGTGGAGGCTGTAGCTGGTGGAGACTGTAGTTGGTGGAGGCTGTAGCTGGTGGAGGCTGTAGCTGGTGGAGACTGTAGCTGGTGGAGATTGTAGTTGGTGGAGGCTGTAGCTGGTGGAGACTGTAGTTGGTGAAGGCTGTAGCTGGTGGAGACTGTAGCTGGTGGAGACTGTAGCTGGTGGAGATTGTAGTTGGTGGAGGCTGTAGCTGGTGGAGACTGTAGCTGGTGGAGATTGTAGCTGGTGGAGACTGTGGCTGGTGGAGACTGTGGCTGGTGGAGACTGTAGCTGGTGGAGGCTGTAGCTGGTGGAGACTGTAGTTGGTGGAGACTGTAGCTGGTGGAGGCTGTAGCTGGTGGAGACTGTAGCTGGTGGAGACTGTAGCTGGTGAAGACTGTAGCTGGTGGAGGCTGTAGCTGGTGGAGACTGTAGCTGGTGGAGGCTGTAGCTGGTGGAGGCTGTAGCTGGTGGAGGCTGTAGCTGGTGGAGGCGTTCCGCGGCTTCTTGCTTCTCGTCAAAGGCAGCTGGCTGGAAGTCCTAAGCAGCTCCTTGGTTAAGGTGTAGTGGCCTTGTGGGGGCCCAGGGGGTGAAACGACCGGAAAAGCAGTTGCAATACAATTTAGTGATTATTAAAGCAAAACTTGAGCCACTTTCTTACTTGTTACTCATGTGGCCTTTCGCGAACATTTGTCCTCTTGCGGATACTATGACCTACAATAAGCATAGTGTCTCCCATAACCATATATATTCTTGATCTTCATGCCACAACCTATTCAGATCATGAATTTGAAACAGCCAGTGCAAACCTCTGCCAAGGAAGACTCACAAAACCGAAATTTCCTTCCTTCATGTATGAGCTGTATCTCATGAACCATGAGTAAGTAGAATGGCTTCAAATTTTGTGTGGTGATATAACATGGCGAGTAATGAAATAAATACTTGCAAACAATGTTTTTTTAAAAGAACTAGAAACAGGGTCATTTTAGACTAATGTGCACATAAGGACAAAACGTGCGCGAGAGGACTTAACATACGTGCTTGGGGCAAAGGCGGTGTGGGGGGGGGGGGGGGGGTCCGGAAACCCTGGACTCCTCCCACCCCCCTCTCCGATCCGCCGCCCCTGATCTCCACAGAAGAAGAAAATCTCTCTCTCTCTCTCTCTCTCTCTCTCTCTCTCTCTCTCTCTCTCTCTCTCTCTTTCTCACTCTCTCTCTCACTTGTTTTTTTGGTAGAAGTCAATTTCTGCCAGCAGTCCTTTCTCCGCCTTACATGGAAACATGTCTCCAAGGGCAACCCACCATTCCTGCACGCGCGATGACGTCACCTGGCATTTGCATAAAGGCAGTGGCTATTTACCCTCTAGTGGAAAAAATATAACTCAGGCTATTTTCCCTCACTCTCTCTCTCTCTCTCTCTCTCTCTCTCTCTCTGTCTGTGTCTCTCTCTTCGTCTTTGTTTATGTTTGTCTTTCTCTCTATCTGTCTCTGTGTATCTCTTTCTCTGTGTTCCCCTGTCTCTCTTTGTGTATCTCTTTGGCTTTCTCTTTCTCTGTGTATCTCTCTCTCTCTCTCTCTCTCTCTCTCTCTCTCTCTCTTTCTCTGTGTATCTCTCTCTCTCTCTCTCTCTCTCTCTCTCTCTCTCTCTCTCTCTCTCTCTCTCTCTCTCTCTGCACGCAGTGTACGTGTAGGCTATATCAGTGTGCTCGTATTCGTGCGTATTTTTTTCTTTGCCCAAACTAAGCCTACAAGGGTTGATGATAATAATAATAATAATAATAATATTAATAATAATAATAATAATATTAATAATAATATTAATAACATCACGTTAAAACAGCAAAGCTCAGCTTGAAACGCGCTCACCTTCACATGATTGAGAAGCGCGCCACCACCCCCACCACCCCCACCACTAGGCCGAGGCCACCTTGACGCGAGGCACGTACATTAACGGCTCGTAATGGCGCTCCCTCGACCTCGACCTCCTCCTGATCATCAAATCCTCCGAGTCCGTGATGACCATAGCCGACCTTCTCCCTCTCCTCCACTCCGCCCTCCCCTTTTCTTCCTCCTCCTCTTCTCCTTCTTCTTCTCCACCTCCCACCCTGCCTTCCTCTTCGATATTATTTTCCTCGCTGGGACTAAGTTTGGAGCTGCGTATCTGTATGATGGGGCTTTCGGGTCTTCGGAGTCGTGGGGCTTGCAGGAAGTACACGGAGCTGCTGCCCGTGCTCCAGTCCTCATAGCCTTGATGGTAACAGATTAGGTTGAGAGAGAGAGGGGGGTGGTGGTGGGGGGGGGGGGGGGGGGGGTTAGGTTGGACGTTGGACATCTTTTTTTTTTAGCTATTGTGTTTGTCTGGTCCGTCCGTCCGTCCGGTGTCCGTCCGTCCGGCGTGCCTCCATCCGTCCGGCTATTCGTCCGTTTTTCAAAAAAACTATTCAGTGTATCATCATCCAATTTGGTATACTAGTTTGCCAAGATGCAAGCTATACACTGATGTATTTGGTTGTACATTAAGGTCAAGGTCGCGCCAGTTACGGGGTTCAAACCCCGAAACACATAATCGCTAATATCTCGCGAAGTTTTGCATGTATTTCAATGCAGTTTTTTTCACAACATTTCTTGATGAATGGTCTATAACACAGTTGTCATGAATTGTTCTGTGCGCTCGTGTGCGCATGATCGCGCGCGCTCAAATCACGGGTCCGAACCCCAAGGCTATATATAAAAAAAACTATTCAGTTACGTGCTGTTTTGATGCGTTTTTATGTAGTTACGTGCTGTTTTGATGCGTTTTTATGTATGTGTACAACCGACACATTCCGATTTCGGAGTAGCTCGGCGATGCTGCGAGGGGACTTTGCAGCCGCTCGGCGTTGCACTTGTTTTTCTTTGTCAGTATCCCGTTCTGTCGTAGTAGGAGCGCTGATGCGTCATACTGCCCCGTTAAACGAGAGGCTATAAGAAATCCTTAGTAGGCCCAGCATGTCCGACTTTGGCTGTATAAACGTTTAGGTATGAATGTCTAGAAAACTAGGAAGGAGAATTGACCAGGAAGTGTCCTTTTGTTATAGGAGCGCAGATGCGTCATGCTGCCCCGTTGAGCGAGAGACTAAGAAATACTCAGTAGGCCCTGCGTGTACGACTTTGGCTGGAGACATTTTTAGGCAGCCTATGAATGTCTAGAAAACGGGGAAGGAGAAAGGACCTCACCGGGAAGGCAGAAAGATACTGGTGGAAGACAGTCAAGTCAAGTCAAGTCAAGTCAAGTCAAGTCAAGTCAAGTGAAAATCATCTTTATTGAGGGTTAAAGAATAAGCTGACAAAGCTTTTTTTTCATCCTGCCCTCAGTAAGCGAAGGAAGAAGGCAGAGTCCAAGAGAGTGACAGATTAGAGGATGTTACAAAAACACAGGTGTGTGTGTGTGTGTGTGGGGGGGGGGGGGGGTATTTGAACGAAGACCCCCAGGTATCCCCACGGGGGAACGTAAAGCACACAGATTAACGGTGGACCCTGACGGATGCGTTTTTGCAAGGAACACGCCGATATCACAAGAAAGACAGCCTTTTCAAGGATCGGAACACACACTTTGCTCTGGTTTCCTAAAACTCAAACCGTCAAAACGGCGATTCCTCTTTGGCGGAGATGCCGGAGAGAGAAGCCATCTTGGATGGGGTGGGTGGAGGACACTCAGAGTGTAAACTGCATAACATTAAAAAAATAAAAAGTCTTGTATTGTGGAAAATGTCGTGCAAACCATTTTGATCTAAACTCTGGCGGCCATTGAAAGAATTTGATCGCCGATTTGACGGTTTGATTTCTAGGAAACCAGAGCAAAGTGAGTGTTGCGATCTCTGTAAAGGGTGTTTTCCTGGTGATCTCGACGAGTTTCTTGCAAACACTCGTCCGCCAGGGTGCCCCTTTAAGATGGATAACAAGAGAAGAAAGGTTGGATGTGACAATCGCGTATAGTCAGACAGTGGATACACGCTATTATATATACTATAGTCTATGGCATGCATTATGTTAAAAGACAAATAATGTTGGCCTACGTTTAAGCAGGACTGGCTGTTGTAACATTTTTAGTCGCCAAAAGCCTATTAGTGCTTCACATTTAGGATATTTCAACAACTTTCAACGCTAGCCATTTTTCAGCCCAAACGTTCCATTAAACTTACCTGGGTTAGAGAACAGATTTCATCTGCAATATTTGGGATTCCTTTGTGACATCCATAAAATAGGGCCTATTTTTACCTCCCAAAATGAAGAACATATTAAGGTCAGTGGATACCAGACCCTCATTGGATGCCTTTCAGTGACATGGGTGTTCAATCACTGTGGTGCCAAGAGGCGGCAGTGACGATGAAAGGGTTTTAAAGGGTTCAATCTAATAAACAATCATTACCTACACTTTTGTAACAAACTTGGGGACCTGGACCTAGGGCCTATAGGTATACCGTACTAATTGACTTCACAAATTAAATTACTATTTTATTAGGCCTGTTATTATTAATATGCTTCTCGCTATTGCGCTGTTAATTGTCTTAAATAATTATTATGTTAATCCTATGCGTCTTCATGCTATCGCGCTTTTTGTGATTGTGTTGTGATACATTTAATTTTGTTTTTATTTCAATGGCATAATGTTTCGCCTGGAATTAATTTATCTGCGCTGAGATAATAAAAAAGTACTTGACTTCCTAAGTACTTGACTTCCTCTTCTTCTTCTTCTTCTTCTTCTTCTTCTTCTTCTTCTTCTTCTTCTTCTTCTTCTTCTTCTGCGTTCCCAGGCCAAATTCCGAAATAGCCATAATGGGTAAAGTACGTATGTGATTTATGGTAAAACTAAAAATCAAGTTGCAAATTTTAAAAAGTAACCGGTTTTTTGTCCGGTGTTCAGATTCCACTGGTCTCCCCGCTGCGTACAGCTACAACCGACACATTCTGATTTCGGAGGAGCTCAAAGGAGAAACGTTTTTAGGAGAAAACAAAATTGAGAAAAAAAAAGGCAGGATAATGGGCCAATAAGTCAGAAAGATGACGGTATTAAAAGCAAAGGAAAAAGGCAGAGTCAAAGAGAGTGGCAGATTCAGAGGAAACTACAAGCACAGAACTTCCAGAAGGTGGGGGAACTATCCCCCCAGGTATTCCCACGGGGTGAGACTCGTGGATGGGGCGGGATCGTCCAGCTCCCCGTTTGGAGGCACGAGGCATCCACCCACTGCCCCCAAGCAGGCCTACTTGACTTGATTTAACTTGATTTCAAAACAAAACAAGACAAAACAAAAAGCCACTCTGCTCACATATCTCCGGTTTGGGAAAAGGTTCCGGAGGGCCACGAAGTACTTGGGGGGGGGGGGGGGGGGGGGGGGTGGGACAAGCACATTCCAAAGCACGGGAAAATTAACCAGGTATTCGGGAGGGGGGGGGGGTCGTCCAGGGGGCCCCAAGCAGGCCTCCATTTAACTTGAAGGGGGGGGTTTGCGGTATTTGGGGGGGGGGGGGGGGGGGGGGGGGGGGGGGTCTTCCGGCCCTCCAGGTCGAAGAAAACGGGCGGCTCATGGACGTCATCAGCTGTAACATCTTGGTACTGGGGCCTAAATAACTGACCTTAATAACTGACTTGACAAAACAAAACAAAACAAAACAAAACAAAAACACCAAGTATGCTCACATATCTCCGGTTTGGGCAAAGGTGGCGGGGGTGGACGAATTACTGGGGGGGGGGGGGGGGGGGGTCTTCCGGCCCTCCTGGTCGAAAACGGGCGGCTCCTGAACGTCATCAGCTGTGATATCTTGGTACAGCGGTTTATAATAGGGGCCTACGTATGTACCTTAATAACTGACTTGACAAAACAAAACAAAACAAAAACAACAAGTATGCTCACATCTCTCCGGTTAGGACAGGGGCGGCGGGGGATGGAGTACTTGGGGGAAGGGTGTCTTCCGGTCCTCTGACGGCTCCTGAACGTCATTAGCTGTGACATCTTGGTACTGCGGTTTAGAAGAGGGGCCTAAGTGTGTACCTTAATAACTGACTTGACAAAACAAAGCAAAACAAAAACTACAAGTATGCTCACATATCTCCGGTTTGGGCAGGGGCGGTAGGGGTATGAAGTATTTAGGGGGTCTCTTCCCGCGGCCCTCCTGGTCGAAGTAGACCGGTGGCTCTGACGTCATCGTCTGTACTATCTTGGTCACGTGCGGAGCGGCAGGTTCCCTGTGCACGATCCTCTGCATGTCCGGCATACGATCCAGCTCATCTTCGATGGCTTCCTCTGCAGGGTATAGATCAATGTCCAACGTAACGTAGCGTTAAAGAGGAGCAGTGTTCTTCTAGGTCACCCTCGATGGCTTGCTCTGCGGGTTATGTCAATGTCTAACGTAACGTAGAGTTAAAGAGCAGCAGGGTTCTTCTAGGTCACCCTCGATGGCTTGCTCTGCAGGTTATGTCAATGTCTAACGTAACGTAGCGTTAAAGAGCAGCAGTGTTCTTCTAGCTTATCTTCGATGGCTTGCTCTGCAGGATATATCATCAATGTCCAACGTAACGTAGCGTTAAAGAGGGGCAGTGTTCTTCTAGCTCATTCTCTATGGCTTGCTCTGCAGGATATGTCAATGTGTAACGTAGCGTTAAAGAGGGGCAGTGTTCTTCTAGCTCATTCTCTATGGCTTGCTCTGCAGGATATGTCAATGTGTAACGTAGCGTTAAAGAGGAGAAGTGTTCTTCTAGCTCATCTTCGATGGCTTCCTCTGCAGGTTATATATCATCAATGTCCAACGTAACGTAGCGTTAAAGAGGGGCAGTGTTCTAGCTCATCTTCGATGGCTTGCTCTGCAGGATGTGTCAATGTCCAATGGTTGTGTCACTTGTGATGGACCATCAGAGAGAGATAGAGGGGGGGGGAGAGAGGAGAGAGAGAGAGAGAGAGAGAGAGAGAGAGAGAGAGAGAGAGAGAGAGAGAGAGAGAGAGAGAGAGAGAGAGAGAGAGAGAGAGAGAGAGAGAGAGAGAGAGAGAGAGAGAGAGAGAGAGAGAGAGAGAGAGAGAGAGAGAGAGAGAGAGAGAGAGAGAGATCTTAGAACAGCCTGACCAAACAGAACGTGCATTACACAATAGGGGCTAATTCCCTTTGCATTCCTACGGGCCACTACGTGGATGGGAGGACTACGCTTTCCGTTTTTGTTCCTCACGCTGTAGCCAACATAGGATGAAATATAACTCTGATCTCCTTTTAAAAAAAGAGAGAAAAACACCCACCAAAACACCACCCACCTCTACATACACACACACACACACACACACACACACACACACACACACACACACACACACACACACACACACACACACATCTATCCCCGTACCATTCCCACCCCTGACCCCATTTCCCACCCTTTCTGACCCCAGCACTCAACTCTGCCTTGAACGGAGTGAAGGTGCGGTGTTTGGGCCAGAGCTCGGTGTAGCTGGGAGAACTGGGGGTCCCGATGATATACGACAACCCGGCCCCCCTCCTCCCCTATGCACACACACGTCTATCCCCCTACCCCTGACCCCCTTATCCACCCCCTCCCTCCTCCCTTCCCTGACACTCAACTCTGCCTTGGTGTGAAGGGCGGTGTTTAGGCCAGTGTTTGGGCGGTGTTTGGGGGCGAAACTGCGAATCAAAATAATGTACAACACCCCCTCCCCACACCCACCCACCCCTACACACAAGCATCTATCCCCGTACCATCCCCCACAACTGACCCCCTTATCAACCCCCACCCCAACCCCCAACTCTGTCTTGGAGTGAAGGGAGATGTTTTGGGGTGAACTGTGATTCAAGATAATGTACGACACCACCAACCCCATCCCCATCCCTGCACACACACACACACACACACACACACACCCTACACACACACACACACACACACACACACACACACACACACACACACACACACACACACACACACACACACACCACACACACACACACACACACACACACACACACACACACACACCACACACACACACACACACACACACACACACACACACACACACACACACACACACACACACACACACACACACACACACACACACACACACCTACACACCTACACACACACACACACACACACACACACACACACACACACACACACACACACACACACACACACACACACACACACACACACACACACACACACACACACACACACACACACACACACACACACACACACACACACACACACACACACACATCCACCACACACACACACACACACAATCTCATCCCCCGAACCCTGACCCCCTCATAACCCCCCACCCACCCATCACCCCCACCCCCACCCCCCAGACACTCAACTCTGCTCCTGAGTGAAGGGCGGCGTTTTGGCCAGGGCCTGTTTTAGCGTGTCGAACTGGGGGTCCAGGTGATGCACGCAGATGGGCTGGTTGGTCATGATGACGCCCGGCGTGAACAGCACCCGGTTCAACGTGCCGCTGTAGTCACCCACGCTGCTGCTGTAGTAGATCAACCGCTTGGGAGGCCACATCTCGTCCCCGTACTTCTCGCGTCTGGGGAAGAGAACACTGGACACTGGACACTGGACCACTGGCCACTGGACACTTTTAATGTTGTTGAACACTCTATGGAAGAGGAGACCCTGGACCCTTTTAATGTCATTAACACTCTGTCGAAGAGGACACTGGGCACTGGACGCTGGACACTGGACCCTTTTAATGTCATTAACACTCTGGAAGAGGACACTGGACACTGGACACTGGACACTGGACCCTTTTAATGTCATTAACACTCTGTGGAAGAGGACACTGGGCACTGGACGCTGGACACTGGACCCTTTTAATGTCATTAACACTCTGTGGAAGAGGACACTGGGCACTGGACGCTGGACACTGGACCCTTTTAATGTCATTAACACTCTGTGGAAGAGGACATTACACTGGACGCTGGACGCTGGACACTGGACCCTTTTAATGTCATTAACACTCTGTGGAAGAGGACACTGGACACTGGACGCTGGACACTGGACCCTTTTAATGTCATTAACACTCTGTGGAAGAGGACACTGGACACTGGACGCTGGACACTGGACCCTTTTAATGTCATTAACACTCTGTGGAAGAGGACATTGGACACTGGACGCTGGACACTGGACCCTTTTAATGTCATTAACACTCTGTGGAAGAGGACACTGGGCACTGGACGCTGGACACTGGACCCTTTTAATGTCATTAACACTCTGGAAGAGGACACTGGACACTGGACGCTGGACACTGGACCCTTTTAATGTCATTAACACTCTGGAAGAGGACACTGGACACTGGATGCTGGACACTGGACCCTTTTAATGTCATTAACACTCTGTGGAAGAGGACACTGGACACTGGACACTGGACACTGGACCCTTTTAATGTCATTAACACTCTGGAATAGGACACTGGACACTGACACTGGACCCTTTTAATGTCATTAACACTCTGTGAAGAGGACACTGGACGCTGGACACTGGACCCTTTTAATGTCAATAACACTCTGGAATAGGACACTGGACACTGACACTGGACGCTTTTAATGTCATTAACACTCTGGAAGAGGACACTTGACACTTGACACTGGACACTGGACCCTTTTAATGTCATTAAAAGAGGAAGAGGACACTGGACACTGGACACTGGACACTGGACCCTTTTAATGTCATTAACACTCTGTGGAAGAGGACACTGGACACTGACACTGGACCCTTTTAATGTTATTAACACACTTTGGAATAGGACACTGTAAACTGGACCCTTTTAATGTCATTAAAAGAGAAAGAGGACACTGGACACTGGACGCTGGACACTGGACGCTGGACACTGGACGGACACTGGACGGGACACTGGACGCTGGACACTGGACCCTTTTAATGTCATTAACACTCTGTGGAAGAGGACACTGGACCCTTTTAATGTCATTAACACTCTGTGGAAGAGGACACTGGACCCTTTTAATGTCATTAACACTCTGTGGAAGAGGACACTGGACACTGGACACTGGACCCTTTTAATGTCATTAACACTCTGTGGAAGAGGACACTGGACGCTGGACACTGGACCCTTTTAATGTCATTAACACTCTGTGGAAGAGGACACTGGACCCTTTTAATGTCATTAACACTCTGGGAAGAGGACACTGGACCCTTTTAATGTCATTAACACTCTGTGGAAGAGGACACTGGACCTGGACACTGGACCCTTTTAATGTCATTAACACTCTGGAAGAGGACACTGGACACTGGACCCTTTTAATGTCATTAACACTCTGGAAGAGGACACTGGACCCTTTTAATGTCATTAACACTCTGTGGAAGAGGACACTGGACACTGGACCCTTTTAATGTCATTAACACTCTGGAAGAGGACACTGGACACTGACACTGGACACTGGACCCTTTTAATGTTATTAACACACTTTGGAATAGGACACTGTAAACACCCTTTTAATGTCATTAACACTCTGGAAGAGGACACTGGACACTGGACCCTTTTAATGTCATTAACACTCTGGAAGAGGACACTGGACCCTGGACCCTTTTAATGTCATTAACACTCTGGAAGAGGACACTGGACACTGGACCCTTTTAATGTCATTAACACTCTGGAAGAGGACACTGGACCCTTTTAATGTCATTAACACTGGAAGAGGACACTGGACCCTTTTAATGTCATTAACACTCTGGAAGAGGACACTGGACACTGGACCCTTTTAATGTCATTAACACTCTGTGGAGGAGAGGACACTGGACACTGGACCCTTTTAATGTTATTAACACTCTGGAAGAGGACACTGGACACTGGACCCTTTTAATGTCATTAACACTCTGGAAGAGGACACTGGACACTGGACCCTTTTAATGTCATTAACACTCTGGAAGAGGACGCTGGACACTGGACCCTTTTAATGTATTAACACTCTGGAAGAGGACACTGGACACTGGACACTGGACCCTTTTAATGTCATTAACACTCTGGAAGAGGACACTGGACACTGGACCCTTTTAATGTCATTAACACTCTGGAAGAGGACGCTGGACACTGGACCCTTTTAATGTTATTAACACTCTGGAAGAGGACACTGGACACTGGACCCTTTTAATGTTATTAACACACTTTGGAATAGGACACTGGACACTGGACCCTTTTAATGTCATTAACACTCTGGAAGAGGACACTGGACCCTGGACCCTTTTAATGTCATTAACACACTTTGGAATAGGACACTGGACACTGGACCCTTTTAATGTCATTAACACTCTGTGGAAGAGGACACTGGACACTGGACCCTTTTAATGTCATTAACACACTCTGGAAGAGGACACTGGACACTGTCTTGTCAAAAGGGTAATACTCTGGATTGCTTTTTGTGAAATACCTGGAGATGCTTCCCTTGGACCGTTTTGGCAACATTTGAATGTTAGTACTTGAACAAAACAAAACAAAAACGTCAAGGTCAAGGTCAGCACAGTTGTGGGTTGTTTTGTTTCTTACAGAACCTTTCCTACCATGATACACCACCACACAAAATTTGAAGCGATTCTGTTCACTGATTAAATTATTAACGTGGACATTTTTCAATCTTTCCACAGGCCATGGCAACACAGTGATAGGCCCGCCATAATAACAATTATTATGACTTAGGGGAAGACGGGGTAAAAAGCCCATGGGCGGGTAAGAAGCCCATGCCAATTATCTCATGAAATAAAGCAAATTTCAGTCAAATGACTGTCCATGAGACGAATCCTATGGGCAAAATGTGACTGAAATTTTCTTTATTCAGCATGGGCTTCTTACCCGCCCTTGGGCTTTTTACCCCGTCTTACCCTACATATCACCGCGTTACCATGGGGAAAGAGTGACAAATGTTAACGTGCATAGACGGACCTTCAGATCAAACGGGTTCTTCTAAACGTGGTTACCTGGGACACTGGTATTTCCGGAGGAAAATCCCGTTGCCTTGTCGGAGGTAAATGGGCTGTTTAATCGTCCTCTGGGCTGTTCTGCTAATTGGCACACGCCCCACTTTCACCCGCTGAAAGACACGTGGAGAAGAAGAAAAAAACAAAAAAACAAGGCAAAAGTGATGATGATGATGATGACGATGATGATGATGATGATGATGATGATGTTGATGATGATGATGACTATGATGATGAGACAATTGATTATAAGCATATCTTATGACATTACTGCATAATAATATGTTCTCTCTCTCTCTCTCTCTCTCTCTCTCTCTCTCTCTCTCTCTCTCTCTCTCTCTCTCTCTCTCTCTCTCTCTCTCTCTCTCTCTCTCTCTCTCTCTCTCTCTTCCTCCATCCCACCACACCCTATCTCTTTTTTTCTGTTTTCTTTTATCTCTGGGAGGGAAAAAGAGTAGATAAGAAATGTTATTGATAGGGGAAACACAGACACACACACACCACAACACACACACACAGACACAGACACAGACACACACACACACACACACACACACACACACACACACACACACACACACACACACACACACACACACACGCGCACACACGCGCGCGCGCGCAACACGAACATACACTCTCTCTCTCTCTCTCTCTCTGATTGTGAAAAAATAACATGGTTATCTCATTAACATAATCAAAATCTCTCTCTCTCTCTCTCTCTCTCTCTCTCCTCTCTCTCTGTCTCTCTCGACTGACTCACGTTGGGTTTCTTCGTGACATAGTG
>CM065704.1:5833156-5840656 GCA_017654935.2 Phymorhynchus buccinoides
AGAGTAGCCATTTTGGATGGGGTGGGTGGAGGTCACTCAGAGTGGTTGAAGCGTTTTCTTTTTTGTTTTTGTAGTGCAGTAAAAAACAAAACAATGGAGCTGTTTCCTTTGTTGTGAGCGAAACTCCTTCAGATAATCTGTATAAAATTAAAAAAGAAAAGAAACAAAAGGTTTGTACTGCGAACATTCCGTGCAAACGATTTGGTCTAAACGCAGGCGGCCATTAGAAAAGAGAAGGCACACGCCTTCTCTTTGGGTGAAATAATTTGACTTCCAGCACCTCCGCCAAGGAGGAATCGCCGATTTGACGGTTTGATTTCTAGGAAACCAGAGCAAAGTGAGTGTTGCAATCTCTATAGCCTAAAGGGTGTTTTCCTGGTGATCTGGACGTGTTTCTTACAAAAACTCATCTGTCAGGGTGGCCCTTTAAAGTAACGTCGAGAAAAAAGGGAGAACTACTACTTTTTGGTTTGCTATGCTTACAAGAACATCCACATTGTGTCGTACACCCACCCACAAAGAGAAAACTTTACCGGGGGGCAAAATCTATGTGGTTGATCATGTATCCGCCGTAACACAGGCCCTCAAAGCCCACGGCCACCGTCAGCAGCACGACGGCCCACGTGCGGTGCTCACAGCTGACGAAGCCCACCCCCACCAAACAGGCCCCGGCGCCCAGAAAGGCTGGGAGAATCGCAGAATCAAAATATCCCAAATTAACAGAACAGAAAACAAACCATAATTACAGAATAATAATGATAAATAACGCCCATCTATGCACATGATGAAAATGAATGGTTAATATGACTCAGTAAAGCTTTCTATGTTAACTCTTGGAAAACTTTGCGCAACGTTATTATTAAATTCCGTAAATCTCCTAAAAGCTCAATAAGACTCGTTTATATTTGCAAAACGAATGGGTAAAATGTGCATACGGATTGAACACATGCTAAGAACTTGGTTTAAATAGGATTTTATTCACCCAAAACACATACAACAATTTATACAAAGATGAATAATGGCATCAACAAGCTTGAAGCTTATAATGTGCCTACTCTTACCATTGTTACATATGGCAGCTGGCAAATACAACACACAAGTACGGTCATGCTTAACATGAATAAATTTTAAAAAAATAGATCAGTTTCCAAGATCGTCAAGGCAAATAAACAAGAAAACAAGAGGAAGGGTTAAAGTAGAAACTGACAATGTTAACAAACAGCTGACATAATTAAATAAGCATACAAGGCGTATTGAATGATTTGACTCAAATCGTCATAAAGAAAGGAAGACAAAGAAAGACAACACACACACAAAATAAGAACTTGAGTTCACGGGATTTGCAACTGTGGAGGATTCCATTACAGATTAGCATTCACTACCAAGTTAATCCCAGTCCACGGATGTGCAACTGTGGAGGATTCCATTACAGATTAACGTTCACTACCGAGTTAATCCCAGTCCACGGATCTGCAACTGTGGAGGATTCCATTACAGATTAGCATTCACTACCGAGTTAATCCCAGTCCACGGGTCTGCAACTGTGGAGGATTCCATTACAGATTAGCATTCACTACCGAGTTAATCCCAGTCCACGGGTCTGCAACTGTGGAGGATTCCATTACAGATTAGCATTCACTACCGAGTTAATCCCAGTTCACGGATTTGCAACTGTGGAGAATTCCAGTACAAATTAACGTTCACCACCAAGTTAATCCCAGTTCACAGATCTGTGGGAGGATTCCATTACCGATTAACGTTCACTACCGAGTTAATCCCAGTTCACGGATCTGTGGGAGGATCCTATTACCGATTAACGTTCACTACCGAGTTAATCCCAGTTCACGGATCTGTGGGAGGATCCCATTACCGATTAACGTTCACTACCGAGTTAATCCCAGTTCACGGATCTGTGGGAGGAACCCATTACAGATTAACGTTCACTACCGAGTTAATCCCAGTTCACGGATCTGTGGGAGGAACCCATTACCGATTAACGTTCACTACCGAGTTAATCCCACTCAGTGTTTAATTCAAAAGTTCTTTTTAACTCTTCTCTAGCGCCATGTATTTTTTCACGTTCTTGATTGTCCGTTGCATCTCAACGGACAAGAGGAGACTGTTGTTTTTTTCCGAGCGCGCATGCATTTCTTTAAGGGCAGAGACAGTGATAACAACTCTAAAAACAGACAAACACATGGAAGGGTGCTTGACAGTGAATGTCTCCATTATTTTGAAGGGAGTGTAGAATGATGTCTTGGGCGAATGTATTCGCCCATGGTACTTTAAGAGTTAAAATGTTCCGATCTCTCCCTATGGCACACAGGCGAGAGAGAGAGAGAGAGAGAGAGAGAGAGAGAGAGAGAGAGAGAGAGAGAGAGAGAGAGAGAGAGAGAGAGAGAGAGAGAGAGAGAGAGAGAGAGAGAGAGAGAGACAGAGACAGAGACAGAGAGACAGACAGACAGACAGAGAGAGAAACAGAGAGAGACAGTGAGGGAGAGACAGACAGACAGACAGAGAGAGACAGAGAGAGAGAGAGAGAGAGATTCACAGAGAGAGAGAGACAGAGAGAGAGAGAGAGATAGACAGACAGAGAGAGACAGAGACAGATACTCACAAACAGCCTGGAACAGACGTCGAGTTGTGCGGGTGGTCAGGTACCGAGTTATCAAAAAATCTGCCAACTGACCTCCACCCACTGACGTCACAAAGGTAGCCATATATGGTATGGCCGACAACACACCGTTCTGCACAAACAATACAAAAACATATATGGTATGGCCGACACAACACACCGTTCTGGACAAACAATAACAAAAATATATAGTATGGCCAACAATACACAACTTACTTGCTAAATAAGGAAAAAGTTCAACTTCAACTTCAACTATGCATGCTATCAAAAGCCTTAGTGAGGTCAACAGCCCTTCTCAAGGATGTAGTGAAACAACAAAAATAGTTGCTTACCTCTTTAATGTCGAAGCGAAGCACCTCTTTCATGAAGGTGGGCAGTGATGTCACCAGGGTGTAGTGCATCCAGTTGTTGCAGAAGTGAGCCGTTAGACAAGGCCACAGGGCCTTGGACTTTATTATGGACAGCCACGGTACTTTGAATGTCTGTTGGCATAACATACTGAGTTTACTTTATATGCATCCAGTCCATAGTAAAGTCCAAGGCCCTGTGGGCGTGTCTGACGGCTCACTTCTGTAACAACTGGATGCATATAAAGTAAACTCAGTATGTTATGCCAGTAGTAGATTGACCGGCCCTGCGCGCCGGATTCCTGGCACTCATCTGGCCCTCATTGGAGTGGTCAATCTACTACTGGCATAACCTACTGAGTTTACTTTATATGCATCCAGTTGTTACAGAAGTGAGCCGTTAGACACGCCCACATGGCCTTGGACAGTACTTTTCCCTTTGCTTTCTATCATCTACCATTATTCTGACTTATTGGCCAATTCTCCTGCCTTTAAAAATAAAAAAATCTTCCGAGTACATTTTCTTCGTTGAGAATCTTCCGAAATTGGAATGTGTCGGCCTGTACGCAGTGAAAACTGAAAACCGAACACACATGTACCTTACCCATTATGGCCAGGGAACGCAGAGGAGGAAGGAGGAGGAGGAGCTACAGGACGGGTTGATTAATTGTTCATGTCCTGCAGGTTTACCTTTCCCTGTTTCTGTCCAATGCTGCTCACGATGTACTGCCTCTCCGCCTCTGAGATCCGCCGACTGCTTTGTGGGGTGTCCGCCACGTACCACACCCACACCGCCACCCACAGAAAACACGTCCCCCCTGGACACATAGACAGTGGAGGGTCTGCTACACTACATACGATTCGCTGTCAATGCGATGCGATTTTGACGATGTGATTCACGATTCACGTGAAATTCATGTCTACTTGAGTATTTAGAGCAAAATTAGTAGAATTTTTTTTTTGTAGACAGAAGTATTTCGCGTGATTCATGATTCGCATCGTCACAATCGCATCGCATTGACACCGAATCGTATGTAGCGTAGAAGGCCCTTGACAGACAGTGAGACAGAAGCAAAAACAGTATAGGCTTACAGACGTGCACATTCAGATGTTAAACAAACAAGCAGGTCTTTAAAAAAAATGTTTTCCTTTGTTAACTAAAACAATATTCAAAAGAAAGTGAGACTACAAATATCACCTTGCTTTAAACCACACGCAGAAATGAAAGAATAATGTAATCATGGACGACTTTCCAATTTCATGACAATATACTACAATTCTGAAAGCCAAATAGTCGTGGCCTTCTCATGTATTTACGGTGCATCTTTCTAAATACTTCCCACAGTGTAGAGTTTTATCAACGAGGTCAAATGCTTTCTTGAAATCAACCAGAGAAGCACACATTTCTGTAGGTTATGCAGCTGCTAATTTGTCGAAGACAAAACGTAAATAAAGAATGGGTGAGTGGGAGAGGGGGGGAGAGGCAGACAGAGAGAGAGAGAGAAAGAGAGAGAGGGAGAGAGGGAGAGTGGAGGAGGAGGAGAAGAGAGAGAGAGAGAGAGAGAGAGAGAGAGAGAGAGAGAGAGAGAGAGAGAGAGAGAGAGAGAGAGAGAGAGAGAGAGAGAGAGAGAGAGAGAGAGAGAGAGAGAGAGAGAGAGAGAGAGAGAGAGAGAGAGAGAGAGAGAGAGAGAGAGAGAGAATACACACAAACAGACCAACCTGTGAGATAGAAGATGGATCCCCATCCATTGTCGAAGCCATAGGCACAGAGGTAGCCCGAGAATATGAAGGTACAGATGCTGCCAATCATGTAACCTGTGCCATCATGATCATCATCATCATCATGATCATCATCATGATGATCATGATCATCATCATCATCATCATCATTGTCGAAGCCATAGGCACAGAGGTAGCCCGAGAATATGAAGCTACAGATACTGCCAATCATGTAACCTGTGTCATCATGATCATCATCATCATCATCATGATCATCATCATCATCATCATGATCATCATCATCATCATCATCATCATCATCATCATGATCACCATCATCGTCATCATCACCATCATCATCATCATCATCATGATCATCATGATCATCATCATCATCATCATCATCATCATCATCATCATCATCATCATCATCATCATCATCATCATCATCATCATCATCATCATCATGATCACCATCATCGTCATCATCATCAGCAGGCAGCAGCAGCAGCAGCATCATTATCATCATCTTCATCATCATTGACAAAGAAAAACACTGAATGCATGAATGCTATCTCCATTCACACTCCTCCTCTACCCCCACCTTAACAAGAACCACACACACACACACACACACACACACACACACACACACACACACACACACACACACACACACACACACACACACACACACACACACAAATAAAAAAAAGTTGCCCGGTACCTGAATAAGAGAAGGCGGTTAAACTGGACCGTTCACCGGGTGGAGACCAACGACCACACATGGCGTGCACTGCAGGATAAATGCCTCCCTGTCGATAAAGAACCCCCCTGGAGCATTTTCATGACAATGAACGTTGTGTGTCAGTGGCTGCACGTCAGTGAATGCAAGCAAACTGAGTCGAAATAATTCCTTGTTCAAATAAATACACTATAGATTAAGTGCCGTCCATTTCGCCTACGCGCGTTTCGCCTACTCTTTGATGTGGGAGGGGGGAGGGGGGCCTGTGTAAAGTATAAGACCAGACGTTTTCTGTGACTGTTTTTCCTGTGACTTTCTTTCATACAATCTATATAACAGCATCTTACATATATCTTGTTTGCTATACTACGTCATCTGCTGATATAAGTCATAAGTCATAAGTTTCTTTTATTGTCCATTAGCATTGCACAACGCACATGAAAACTTGTCTTCCACGTGGTAAAATAAAAATATTAAATAAAAGTATGAAGCATAAATTTACATGAACAAATATGTAACTCTCACACCACACTCAATCATTCATCCGCTCTCCGCTGTCTTGCTCACTCATCATGCATCCCACCATCACTTCCGCCTTCATTTTCAACCCTTTCGTTTCTTTTTTCCTTCCTTTCCTCCTTTTTTCCTTGTTCCTTTTCTCTCCCCCCCCCTCCCCCCCCCCTCCCCCCCCCCCCTTCCCCCCCCCCCTTCCCCCCCCCCCCCCCCCCCCCCCCCCCCCCCCCCCCCCCCCCCCCCCCCCCCCCCCCCCCCCCCCCCCCCCAAAAAAAAACAAAAATTTAGGTAGACTTTTTCCCGCTCTCTTTCATCCTATTGTCTGTGTGACTGACTAAGATGGACATCTATGCAGCATACTCACAGAAGCCACCCCCATGATAACTCTCAGGGCGAACACATAGCGGTAGTCCTGGCGGGCCAACACGGGCAGGAGAACCGTCGCCAAGGCGACCACAAACAGACTGGTGCCCAGAACTCTCTTGCTGCCGAACTTGCCTGTTGAAGGACGTGGAGTTTTTTTAGACCCATTTAACTAAACTCATTGGTCAAATTTACAAGAAGGAACAATTCTTTGAATATTTATGACACAAATTAACTACGACACTTAAGGGTATGCGCGCATTTGACTTCCCACGGTGACAAATGATCAAGACTTTTGTCATAGCATCTACACATACTTCTAAGGTCAAAACTGAAAAGAAAACACAGGGTCACCGTGCTACTTTTCTTGTAATTCGTGGTCGAAATGTGGGGGGTTGGACAATGTTTAGGTAAGATCAGGTCTAATGAAAACTGGACACCTTTCATACGCTTAAGTTATTAAAAACTTTGAATTAATCTTGCCTGATACTGCAAACTATTTAGTATGAGAATCTATGTCAAATTGTAAGGAAATATAATTTAGTCAATAGGAAATTTAGGGAAACTGTTGCCGTATTGACAAATATTTCCCTAAATTTTATTGTTCAAATGCCTGTAGAAAGAAACTCAACGATTAAATCATTCTAGTTTTTTGATAATATAAGAAATAATGTATATTCTCCACAGTAAGCACACAGAAACAGTACGGAAAAGTTATTTTGTCTCCAAGAGTTTATTTTGAGAACGATAAAAACACAGCTTATGTTTTCTTTGTTATAAAAACAAGAAATCCAGAAGACACGCATAAGTAATCAATCGGCCCGTAATGTGAAAATTAGGCAAAGCTCTGTTTTGAGTTCTTGTCTAATCTTAGGATTGGCTTGTGGTAACAATGAGTCAGATAGATATTGAAGAAAAACGATGACTATTATTATGTACACAACAAATGGCACGTTGAACTGACTTAAAGGTGGATCCTGACGGATGAGTTTTTGCAAGAAACACGTCGAGTTCACCAGAAAGACAGCCTTTTCAATGATCGAAACACTCACGTCAAATCGGCGATTCCTCCTTGGCGGAGGTGCTGGAAGTCAAATTATTTCACCCAAAGAGAAGACGTGTGCTGTCTCTTTTCTAATGGCCGCCTGCGCTTAGACCAAATCGTTTGCACGAAGTTT
>CM065704.1:5845656-5848156 GCA_017654935.2 Phymorhynchus buccinoides
AAACAAGGTTTCTTACCAGCTATAAGAGGGAAGACACGTGAAACCCGTGATTTTGACACGTGACCTGGTGGGTCTCTATAAAAGGCCCAGCCACACTGCGTACGATTTTTCCCCCACATGGCCGGCCACATGGCCGGCCGAAAGGCCAAAGAGGGCGTAAAACATTATTTCTTCTTCATACGATTTTGAAAGACTTACTTGTGGCGGTGCCATAGCCGATGAAGTTTAACCGAGGCGTGGTCACCGCCACAGCTATCTGTATTCATTAAAAATCGGGACTTTACTGGTTTCGTACTGCCTCCGGGCATTGCCTCCAGTATTGTTCCCAACATATTTGTATTTACAAATGTCCCATATGTGTCTGATTCAGACCAAGATGACGTAAAACACCATTTTCGTCGTCATACGATTTTCAATCAGCTTGTGGCGGTGCCATAGCCGATGAGGTTTATCCGAGGCGTGGTTACTACTGCACATATCTGTATTTTAAAAAAATGATCGGGACTGTACTGGATAAGCACTGCCTCCGGGTATTGCCTCCAGTATTGTTCCCACCATCTTTATATTCACAAATGCCCCACATGGCCGAAAGGCCGAAGAGGGCGTAAAACCCTATTTTCATTCATACGATTTGACCCCAGTACAATACGATTGTTACGATGTCTGTGAGTCATGATTCACGTGAAATACCTCCGTGTAGTAAAAAAAAATAGCTCTACTGTTTTCGTTCACTTCTTCTTTTTCTTCTTTGTTCGCTCAGAATGTTTCCTGTCACATGAGCGTAGATGCGTCATGCTGCCGTTATGCGCCTAACTTAAGAAATAGTTAGGTCCAGCACGTCCGACTTCGGCTGAAGAAATCTTTGTAAGAATTTATAGAAAAAAAGTCAGGAGGAGAATGGACCAGTGAGATAGAATGATAGTAGATGACAGTAAGCAAAGGGGAAAAGGCAGAGTCAAAGAGAGTGACAGATTAGAGGAAGCTACAAGCACAGAACTTCCAGAAGGTGGGAAACTATTGATCAGATTCGTGTACGGGAAACCAGAAATATCTAAGTGAACATAGCTAGTAGGATTTCATCAGATTTATTCAGACAGTAGAATGTCACGAAATTCCGATTAACGTCCTCCAGCCTGGAACAGGCACGTGTGGGACATTAATAGATATAAAGATGGTGGGACGATCCTGGAGGTGCTGCAATGTCAGGATTTTTATTTTTTTTTAGTTTAGAATTTCACGTCAACCATGCCTCACAAATGTCAAAATCGGATCGTAGTGATTCGAATCGTATGCAGTGTAGCAACCTTCTTCACTTGCTTCGAATTACAGCCATTGTATAAGGGCCGACTACACTGTATATGAATCGATCCACTACGATCCGATTTTGACATTTGTGAGCCATGATTGACATGAAATTCTACTGTCTAAACAAATCTGGTGAAATCCTACTAGTTGTGATCATTACATTATGTGTAGTGTTGGTGGTGAAGATGCAGATCAACACACCTCATGTGCCCAAAACACGAGGCAAACCATGTTGCGCAAATTGACACAAAACATTGTGTTACTGAATCCTATATTATTATATATTATACCGCTTCATTTTTGGCTCACTCGTGTTAACTTCGTGCTAATGGCTCACTCGTGTTAACTTCGTTAGCACGAAGTGAGTCTATAGTATGATAGTTGTTCGGTTGTGTGTGTGTGTGTGTGTGTGTGTGTGTGTGTGTGTGTGTGTGTGTGTGTGTGTGTGTGTGTGTGTGTGTGTGTGTGTGTGTATGTGTGTGTGTGTGTGTGTGTGTGTGTGTGTGTGTGTGTGTGTGTGTGTGTGTGTGTGTGTGTGTGTGTGTGTGTGTGTTGCGTCCGTGGACAAATCTCCAAACTTTAACGTTGGCATTTTCTCGGGAAATAGAAGGCGTACATGATTGTTCAAACTTTGCATACACATAGATGTCTATGCAAGCTTTCAAACAATAATGATTTGAATAATTAAATACCTAAAACAACACAGTAAACAGATAACAAACAGATAACATTTTTAGATTAGTGGGTTAGAGAGTATTCAACAGGCAACATGAGTTAAGAAACTCATCAACACTGAAAGCCTCGATAGCTCATTGGTAGAGTGCCTGTCTGTCATGCCAATGGTTCCGGGTTCGATTCTCGACACAGGCACTTTTGTTGTTGTTGTTGTTATTGTTGTTGCATCCATTAATGATAGTTTCATTTGTACTTTAAAATGTTATGGCAATCTTGTACTTTAGACCCCCTCTCAATCTTTGTTTGTTTTTGTCCCACATGTGCCTGTTCGAGTGAGCCTTGAAGGCTTTGCCTCTTGTATTGGATCGGTGTAATCTAAGCAAGATCAAAACACTAGTTTTAACCAGAGAACGTGTATTTTCTTGGCTTACATTAAAGAGATGCATGTCGTGTTATCTCATTTTTACTGCATATACATACAAAAAGACCGTAAGACTACCATTGGCATATAACCATATTT
>CM065704.1:5853156-5855656 GCA_017654935.2 Phymorhynchus buccinoides
CGGAACGGTGGAGATGAAGTTGGTTATGCCGTAGACCACACCCGCGTAGCTAAAAATAGATCGAAGCTAAATATAGATCATCGATAATAACAGAGCACAGCTAAAAAATAGATCATAGTTTAAAAAAAGAACACAGCTAAAAGTAGAAAAGATCAGTCTGTCTTGTATTTTACTTTACGCAGCTCCCGTACAAAAAAATGCCTAAATGCATTACAGATAAAATGAGAAAACGTTGCATCGATATAGCTAAAAATGGAAGAATGCTTGCAATAATGATTAACACACACACACACACACACACACACACACACACACACACACACACACACACACACACACACACACACACACACACATGAGCACACACACACACACACACACACACACACACACACACACACACACACACACACACACACACACCGATACACACACTAAACCGACACTTTAAAAAATAATCTGACCGGGGGGCAAAATCAATGTGGTTGACCATGTATCCGCTGTAACACAGGCCCTCAAAGCCCACGGCCACCGTCAGCAGTACGACGGCCCACGTGCGGTGCTCACAGTTGACGAAGCCCACCCCCACCAAACAGGCCCCGGCGCCCAGAAAGGCTGGGAGCAAAAGCAACAACAGACTGACACAGACACACGTTTAACGAACAGAAAAAGAAACGTTGATAGGGCGGGTGGAGGGGGGGGGGGGGGGGGAGGGGGGAGGGGGACGGGGAGGGGGTACAGTGCCCACCTTGGGGTAAAAGGCCACATCTATTAGTGAGTGGGGTGGGGGGTAAAGTGCCCACCCTGGGGGAAAAAGCCCCATCTATTAATGGGGTATGCGTTAAAGTGCCCACCCTGGGGTAAAAAGCCCCATCTATTAATGGGGTATGTGTTAATGTGCCCACCCTGTGGTAAAAAGCCCCATCTATTAATGGGGTGTGCGTTAAAGTGCCCACCCTGGGGTAAAAAGCCCCATCTATTAATGGGGTGTGCGTTAAAGTGCCCACCCTGGGGTAAAAAGCCCCATCTATTAATGGGGTGTGCGTTAAAGTGCCCAACCTGGGGTAAAAAGCCCCATCTATTAATGGGCGGTGCGTTAAAGTGCCCACCCTGGGGTAAAAAGCCCCATCTATTAATGGGGTGTGCGTTAAAGTGCCCACCCTGCGGTAAAAAGCCCCATCTATTAGGGGAGGGGGGCAAAGTGCCCACCCTGTGGTAAAAAGCCCCATCTATTAATGGGGTATGTGTTAATGTGCCCACCCTGTGGTAAAAAGCCCCATCTATTAATGGGGTGTGTGTTAAAGTGCCCACCCTGGGGTAAAAAGCCCCATCTATTAATGGGGTGTGCGTTAAAGTGCCCACCCTGGGGTAAAAAGCCCCATCTATTAATGGGGTGTGCGTTAAAGTGCCCACCCTGGGGTAAAAAGCCCCATCTATTAATGGGGTGTGCGTTAAAGTGCCCACCCTGCGGTAAAAAGCCCCATCTATTAGGGGAGGGGGGCAAAGTGCCCACCCTGTGGTAAAAAGCCCCATACATTAGGGGGGGGGCAAAGTGCCCACCCTAGGGTAAAAAGCCCCATCTATTAATGGGGTATGTGTTAATGTGCCCACCCTGTGGTAAAAAGCCCCATCTATTAATGGGGTGTGTGTTAAAGTGCCCACCCTGGGGTAAAAAGCCCCATCTATTAATGGGGTGTGCGTTAAAGTGCCCACCCTGCGGTAAAAAGCCCCATCTATTAGGGGAGGGGGGCAAAGTGCCCACCCTAGGGTAAAAAGCCCCATCTATTAGGGGGGGTTAAAGTGCCCACTCTGGAGTAAAAAGCCCCATCTATTAGGGGAGGGGGGTAAAGTGCCCACTCTGGGGTACAAAACAACATCTATTAAGGGGGGCAACGTGCCCACCCTGGGGTAAAAAGCCCCATCTATTAGGAGGTAAAGTGCCCACTCCGGGATAAAAAGCCCCATCTATTAGGGGGTTGTTAAAGTGCCCACCCTGCGGTAAAAAAACATCTATTAGGGGGTAAAGTGCCCACCTTGGGGTAAAAAGCCCCATCTAGACAGACAGACACTGACACACAGACCGACAGCCAGCCTGGTAGAGTCGTCGTGTGGTGCGTGTTGTCAGCCAGAATAGCTGCAGATGGTCAGACAGACAGACAGACAGACAGACAGAGACAGACAGACAGACAGACGGATAGACTCTCACAGACAGCCTCGTAGAGTCGTCGTGTGGTGCGTGTGGTCAGCCAGCGTAGCTGCAGGTGGTCAGACAGACAGACAGACAGACTGACACAGAGACAGACAGACAGAGACAGACAGACAGAGACAGACAGACAGAGACAGACAGACAGACAGACAGACAGATAGACTCTCACAGACAGCCTGGTAGAGTCGTCGTGTGGTGCGTGTGGTCAACCACTGTAGCTGCAGGTGGTCAGACAGACAGACAGACAGACTGACACACAGAGAGACAGACAGACACTGACAGACAGCCTGGTAG
>CM065704.1:5870656-5880656 GCA_017654935.2 Phymorhynchus buccinoides
GAGGGAAAACTCTCTTTCTACTTAGCTCCCCTCCACCAAAGTTGATGACGATACCAATCATCTAGCAATGCGTGGATCAGAGCCAAAGTGATCATTGCTAGATGATTGGTATCGTAATGAACTTTGGTGGAGGGGAGTTAATTAGAAAGTGAGTGTTCCCCCTTAGAAAGAGAGTTTCCCCCCTTTGTTCAATCTGATTGTGCCACACTTGCCACCTGCAGTCAGCCATTCTTTACCTTAAATTTCAGACATACCAAAAAATTGTTTTTCGATTACTAGCACATTGATTTAACTACACATAGTTATCCAAACCATCGTCAACACAAAACACGACGAACAGTTCAAAACCAAGTTGTCTTTTCCAATCCCATCTAACTTAATAGAAACAACATGAATTGTCATGTTATGCCAGAAGAGTCCAGGTTCGAATCCTGTCAGACTCGAACTTTTTTTTACTGTATTAAATACATACATCTGTATCGCTAAAAATTCGGGACTTTCCTGGAGTTGCACTGCCTCCGGGCATTGCCTCCAGGATCGTTCCCACCATATTTATATCTACTAATGTCCCATATGTGTCTGTTTCAGACCGGAGGACGTTAAACTGATTTTCACTCACGCTTTCACTTTATGGGTTAGTAATACATACATCTGTATCGCTGAAAATTCGGGACTTTCCTGGAGTTGCACTGCTTCCGGGCATTGCCTCCAGGATCTTTATATCTACTAACGTCCCATATGTGTCTGTTCCAGACCGGAGGACGTTAAACAGATTTTCACCTGAAGTCTAGAATGGTCCATACACAAACGTTTTAACCAATACTGAATACAATTTTAATAACCGAACTAATAGATCAAGGATATCTGTTGATCTCTTCGTAAGCTAGTTCATCTAACCCTACAAACCTTTTAAAACGCCAACAGGTGCATAGATTCACAGCGTACCATAATAATAGGAGAGAGAGAGAGAGAGAGAGAGAGAGAGAGAGAGAGAGAGAGAGAGGTGAGGGAACTAGATTTTGTCAGTCAAAACACTGAAGGAGACTGGGCCCAAAAGTCAGAAAGATAGTAGATGACACAAATCTAGAAAAAAAAAGGCAGAGTCAAAGAGAGAAACAGATTAGAGGAAGTTACAAGCACATACGGTGGGGGAACTATTTGTACGGAAGACCCTCCCCGGTATCTCCACGGGGGTGGAGTCACTGAAACAGAGAAAAGGGTGAAAGGGAGGCTGGGGTAGTAGTTGGGCAGTGGGGGTGGGAGGTGGGGGGGGGGGGGGGGTACACGTAGATAAGATGCAGGTGTGAGTGAAATAGTAGGACGGATTATGAAAGAGAAAAAGAGAGAAATACATCTTGTCAGTAATCCATCAATCTGAAGAGCTGGCTCGCTACTGGACATGTATATTATATATACCTTGTTTTTCTCTACTACATGTATATGTGCACACAAACGAAATATCCATTGATTTTTTTCCCATTCAAGATACATTTATGCTCATCTGCATAATATGGTTAGTACATGTGCACATAGACTGATTTTTTTGGGATTTTTTTTTTTTTTGGGGGGGGTCGTCTTTTCTTCTTTTTTTGTTTAGTTTTTGTTTGTTTTAATTAAGTTAGGTATTCTTTGATCTACATATATGCATTAATGAATCCATTCATTATTCAATGTATCTGTTATTATATGTTGTTTATGTATGTATATTGCTGTGTTGTTTTGTGTGTGTGTGTGTGTGTGTGTGTGTGTGTGTGTGTGTGTGTGTGTGTGTGTGTGTGTGTGTGTGTGTTGGTTTTTTGTGTGTTGCTTTGTTGTTGTTGTTTTTTCAAGTTTATGTATTGTTCATGTTAAAAACGTAATAAAAAGGTTTAAAAAAAATAAAAATAAAATGTTCAGGGCAGTGGGTGGATGCCTCGTGCCTCCATACGGGGAGCTGGACAACCCCGTCCCCAGTGGCGACACCTTGGGTTCTTTTGTATAACAAAAATAGTTCCCCCACCTTCTGGAAGTTCTGTGCCTGTAACTTCCTCTAATCTGTCACTCTCTTTGACTCTGCCTTTTCCCTTTGCTTTCTATTATCTACTATCTTTCTGACTTATTGGCCCATTCTCCTGTCTTTTTTTCCCCCAAACAATAAACCCTTCCACATCATTTTTTTTCTCCTTTGAGCTCCTCCGAAATCAGAATGTGTCGGCTGTACTACGCAGCGGGGATACGTCCAGTGAAAACACATACGTACCTTACGTAGTATGGCCATATGGCCTGGGAACGCAGAAGAAGAAGAAGAAGTAGTTCAAGGACTCAAAAACTGATACGTTGAACGGCCAATGACCTTGCAACAAAAAACCAGACCCTTGGAAAATGGGTTGAACCCGAAACGTCGTGACGTTTGTTGTTGTTATTAAATCTTTTCTTTGGGGTTAAGTTAAATTTCGACACTGTTATAGTTTCTTGCACAAAGCGCGTGCCTGTTCTTAGTGCTCAACCGTGGACTTCTAGACACTGAAGGAGGCAATTATCGCTATTCTGGATATTTGGGCTGAGGATGAACTTGGGTCTGTGTCACTTTATTATGGCTGCTGCACAATGCTTTTGCTAGGCGAATAGGAATTGCTTGGAAATAATCAAGGGGAGTAATTTCATGGTGTGTGGGAGTGATCTTGCTATTATCACATGTTATTAGAGAAGTTAATGTGTGTTATGTTTATGATCAAAGAATAGATATAGATCTAAGCCTCGAACGAAATTCCCCAATTTAAAACGAAAATTGATCTCCGGCTAAAAAAAGCAAAAAACCCAGAAAAGCAGTCTTGATTATTTAAAATAAACCAACTTCGTGACTTAGTGGTATTACAGTAGCTCCAGGATCGTCCCACTATCTTTGTAGTTATTAACGTCCCATAAGTATGTGCCTGTTCCAGGCTGAAGGACGTTAAACGAACCTCAATGTCACGAAGGATTGTATCATTAACTATATTATTAATTTATTTTAAACGTCGGGACTTTCCTGGTATTGCAGTAGCTCCAGGATCGTCCCACCTTCTTTATAGTTGTTAACGTCCCATGATTATGTGCCTGTTCCAGGCCGGAGGACGTTAAACGAACTCCAAGTTCACGAAATATTGTATCATTAACTATCGTGATTATTACTTTAAAAAACCACTTCGGGGCTTCCCTGGTATTGCAGTAACTCCAGGATCGTCCCACCTTCTTTATAGTTCTTAACGTCCCATGATTATGTGTCTGTTCCAGGCCGGAGGACGTTAAACGAACATCAATGTCACGAAAGAGTGTATTATTAACTATCCTGATTATTAAAAAACCCTCCAGGATCGTCCCACTAATTTTTTTAGTTATTAACGTCCCATATGTGCCTGTTCCAGGCCTGAGGACGTTAAACAAACTTTCATCTTCAGTTTCATGAAATTAATGCTTAGGCTGATCCTTACCCTATCCTTTCCCGAGAATGGCACACTGTTGGTTCTCGGTGAAAATAAATAATGCACACATTTAAATATTTAAATTGGGGGGGGGGGGGGGGGGGGGGGGGGGGGGGGGGTGTTGTTTGTGTTAGTTGTGTCGTGGGGTGAGGGGTGTTAAGTACAAGATAGGCAAATTTTAGCGACAGTTAGCAAACAGTAAAAAAAAAAGTTTTGAGATTTTTTTAAAAAGTCAGAAAATGTTATACAAAATTTCAGAAAATACTAGGGGAAGACGGGGTAAAAAGCGCATGGGCGGGTAAGAAGCCCACCCCAATTATCTCATGAAATAAAGAAAATTTCAGTCAAATTTGCCCATGAGACGAATGCTAGACATTAACGCTCGTCTCATGGGCAAAATGAGACTGAAATTTGCTTCATTTCATGAGATAATTGGGGTGGGCTTCTTACCCGCCCATGCGCTTTTTACCCCGTCTTCCCCTATAGGCGCCGCTACACTGCACACGATTCGATTCACTGCGGTCCGATTGGAACATTTGTGAGGCATGATTCGCGTGGAAATTCCACTGAATCTGACGACATCCTGCTACAATTAGGTATTAGGTACTTCATTGTGACATGACAATTGTCGTGAAATTCGGGTTGCTCCCACCTGGAGAGCGCGTCGCAACCAGAGGCGCGCCACCCAATTTGTTTTTGGCATGCAATTTTTGTGTGACTGATGAGGAAGGAAAGGAGGGGGGGGGGTCATTTTTTTTACCAAATGATAACTTTTTTGTTGCCACCGGGTTTAACGTGTGCTAAGTGCATGGGCACACGGGACCTCGGTTTATCGTCTCATCCGAAAGACTCCACGCTCAGACCGTAAGGCCTAGTGCAAAGTGAGAGGAAAAATCCCCTGTACCATATAGGTTCGAACTCGGGTTTACTTGACACAAAGCTAGCGCGCTACCACTGTGCCACTCGACACTCTACTAGTTTCATTTATTATATTTTTGTGGTTCCCTGTACACGAATCTGATGAAATATTCTGTATTTGTGTATCACACGTTTGATTTGATTCGTGTATCGGGGGTCTTCCTGAGTACAGTGGTGCCTCCCTTATAAGACCTTCGAAAATCGTCCCAAATGAGGTCCTATAAGGGAGGTAATTTTAATAAAGGAGGTAATTTTAATACTTACAAAGAAGGGCAATGTCTCAGAGAATAGGTCTTATATGGGAGGGAGTCTTATAATGGGAGGTCTTATAAGGGAGGTTTCACTGAGGTTCCAGTGGGCAAAAATAGTATAAATATTTTTTAGACGGGAGCTTTTATTTCTCGTGAATCATGACTCACAGACATCGTCACAATCGGATCGCATTTGAGTGGAATCATATGCAGTATGGCGGACCCTTAAAGACCCACCAGATCACGTGTCGGAAATCACGGGTTTCACGTGTTTTCCCTCTTATAGCTGGTAAGAAATTTTGTTTTGACCAGGTTTGACTCCCATACAAATGTCCCCAAATTGAAAACGAAACATCATTTTAAAGAGCAGCCTCAATTTGAAGTTGGGGAAATTTGTATGTGGGTCACGGCTGCCCAGGAAAAAAACCCAAGGGACTTAATCGTGGTGGGTCAGTGTGTCTTTAAATCTCTGCCGCTGAGTAAGTAAGTAGGCACCGCAGCGCAAGCTTCGTAATCTGGGTCTGTAGTCATGAGCCGAGTCTACGACAACTAACTCCGGGATGGAAAATACAAATTTGTTAGTTTAGAGACTAATATGCATTTTCCATCCCGGTGTCATGAGAAATAAGAACCTACCGTGAAATAAATACCCTTCAAAAGCGCACTAGAAGCATTCTTCTTTCATGCGGTAAATAAGTCAACTATTATTTAAAATACTGATATTTTTAAGGGCTCAATCTACACGGAAAGAACCAAGTAATAGAGCGGGAGGGTGTAAATCTACATTTTTTGCCGATAAATCGATATCCGAAGCCATGTTACTTAGTTTCGTATTTTCCAAAATGGCGGACGATATAAAACAACCATCCGTGCAAACAAAAAATGAATAACAATAAATATTAGAAATAAAAATATCCCTGACTTCTCAATATTTAGTGATGAATCTTCTGTTCTTCCTGCATGCCACAAGACACCTCTGAATGTATGTAGGGGCGAATCTTTTTCCAAACAGCAAACAATTTGAATCAGGAAAAGATTATTTGTTTTATGGGTAAAATATTTTATGCAACATCGGGTTAGTTGTCTTAGCCGCATTCATGACTACAGGTCCCATGGATTATCTTAATCCCCTACTTAGCGCCACAGAAGAAATGAGCCGGAGACGGGTTATGTTGGATTAGTTGGCTAGAGGTATATTGCTCAGAGGTGGCGTGTTTCTCGTGACAAAAAATGAAAAGAAGTGTGTTCAGAGTTGGCTACGTTTTACTGCGCTGTTCTTTAGTGGAATCCCACATATCAATAAACAATGTTAGGACAATAAATAAACCAACGAAATACATCAAAACGAAACTTTTTTTTTTTAAAGCAACACTAACAATAACAACAAACAAATTTACAAAACAAACAAGTATAATTTGTTTTAATTAAAACAAGGTCATACGCCAAGGTCAAGGTGACAACTGCAATACTGTATGCGCGGGTGCCTTCCTCTCATGGTGACACGCCACCACACAAAATGTGAAGCGATTCGGTCAAGCGGTTCGGAAGATATCCTTGGAACAGACAGGGGGGAAAAAGAGAAAAAAAGAAAGAAACATATACGAGCAAAAACATACTCCTTTGCGATCGTAGATCGGCAAAGGACAAAAAGTAGGGAAAATAAAGATGAAGAAGAATCATGGAAAACGTAAGAAACCGAATTGTAAAGTAGGTCGAAACAATAATAATGACAACAACAAAACACTTCATTAAAAAAGAGATTTTATTTACAATAACAACAATAGCAACAACAAAAGTACAAACAAACATTTATCAAGAGAAGCTCTGGGGACATCGGACTTCGCCCCATACCAGGACTGATCTGAAGATTTAGGCATGACCATTTTCGGCTCCAGTGGCCTTGACTTTTGACCAATGACCTTCTTGTTCGAATTTGGCCTGGATATTCTAACTGCCTAACTCGTGGTCCAGCGGTTGGAGCGCCAGGCTGCGGTGCGGAGGAAGGTCCCCGGGTTCGAGTCCAGCATGGAGTCGGATTTTTGTTTCTGGCCTGAAAACCCTCTCTGTCCCACCCAGCAGTGAGTGGGTACCTGATTCGTTCAGGGAAGGTTGAAAGGCGGTTGAAGGAGAGGGATGGGCTCCGCCTTCCGTGATGCCGTGCCCTTGACACGGTGAACCTCTAACAGTTCACTGCCCCTACGGCCGATAGGCTATGGGACACCTTTACCTTTACCTTTACCTTGACCTATTCTAGCTACCTACCTCTAACAGTTCACTGTCCCTACGGCCGATAGGCTATGGGACACCTTTACCTTTACCTTTACCTTGACCTATTCTAGCTACCTACCTCTAACAGTTCACTGTCCCTACGGCCGATAGGCTATGGGACACCTTTACCTTTACCTTGACCTATTCTAGCTACCTACCTCTAACAGTTCACTGTCCCTACGGCCGATAGGCTATGGGACACCTTTACCTTTACCTTGACCTATTCTAGCTACCTACCTCTAACAGTTCACTGTCCCTACGGTCGATAGGCTATGGGACACCTTTACCTTTACCTTGACCTATTCTAGCTACCTACCTCTAACAGTTCACTGTCCCTACGGCCGATAGGCTATGGGACACCTTTACCTTTACCTTTACCTATTCTAGCTACCTACCTCTAACAGTTCACTGTCCCTACGGCCGATAGGCTATGGGACACCTTTACCTTTACCTTTACCTATTCTAGCTACCTACCTCTAACAGTTCACTGTCCCTACGGTCGATAGGCTATGGGACACCTTTACCTTTACGATGACCTATTCTAGCTACCTACCTCTAACAGTTCACTGTCCCTACGGCCGATAGGCTATGGGACACCTTTACCTTTACCTTGACCTATTCTAGTTACCTACCTCTAACAGTTCACTGTCCCTACGGCCGATAGGCTATGGGACACCTTTACCTTTACCTTTACCTATTCTAGCTACCTACCTCTAACAGTTCACTGTCCCTACGGTCGATAGGCTATGGGACACCTTTACCTTTACGATGACCTATTCTAGCTACCTACCTCTAACAGTTCACTGTCCCTACGGTCGATAGGCTATGGGACACCTTTACCTTTACCTTGACCTATTCTAGCTACCTACCTCTAACAGTTCACTGTCCCTACGGCCGATAGGCTATGGGACACCTTTACCTTTACCTTGACCTATTCTAGTTACCTACCCATACGCAAAATTCCATCCTTCTACGTGCTTCAGTCCAAACGCTATCGTGTTGACATAGAGAAAGAAGAAGACATTGTTTTTTTAAGAAGAAGTTGTAACTATCACAACTAACGTTTCACGTCACATTACTAGCGAAGCAACGAGAAAATAATAAATTTCGATGGCTTAGAGTCAAAACGGACTATCTATAGGTAGTCCATTGACTTATTATTGATAATATTGCAAAAACTAAGAACTTGTGTTACAAAAAAACTACAGATAATATTAAATTGGGATTATGCTTTTTTATATTTCTGCAGTGTTGTTTTTATATACAAGTTATTAGTTTTCGCAACAAGCTCAATAATACGTCAATGGGCTATCTAAAGATAGTCCGTTTTGACTCCAAGCCATCGAATTATCATGGGAGATAACTTGGACTAAAGAACTGAAAAAATGGTGTTTTACGTCCTCTCGGTATGGAACAGACACATATGGGACATTTGTAGATACAAAGATGGTGGGAACGATACTGGAGGCAATGCCCGGAGGCAGTGCAGCACCAGTAAAAACCCGATTTTTTAACAATACAGATAAGTGTAGCAGTAAGCAGTGTGCAGTGTAAGCAGTGTGTGTGTGTGTGTGTGTGTGTGTGTGTGTGTGTGTGTGTGTGTGTGTGTGTGTGTGTGTGTGTGTGTGTGTGTGTGTGTGTGTGTGTGTGTGTGTGTGTGTGTGTGTGTGTGTTTTCTGTAAATTGTGTACCTTTTTCAAGATAACTGTTTTCCTTAATTTGTATATATGTACTTTTCTATTCTCTACTCATGTAAAATGTATGTACGTTCGTCATGTTCTGATTGTATAAGATAATGTATATTCTATGTTGTATTTGTATTAAATATGTAAAGCGCTTAGAGCCCTAAATAAGAGAATAGGCGCTATAAAAAATATTCATTATTATTATTATTATTAACCACGCCTCGGTTAAACCTCATTGGTTAGGGTACCTCCACGTTAAATAGAGTAGAGTATACCTTGGACTAAAGGCCTCAATGCCCCCATAGACAGCATAGTGATATGCGAGTGATCGTTATGACTGGCCATCACTGTGTTGCCATAGGGAAACAGGGAAACACGTTAACGCGTGTTGAGACCTTGGCCAATAGGGCATTTGCCGCGAGTGTTCGTTCTCTATACTAGACTACTAATTTGCCCGCACTCGCGCTGCCCGTGTTACGATGACCTTTCTAATGACAACTCTCTAAATTCAACTCAGTGAAATTCAAGGTTTGCCGGCACGCGGCAAAGGCCCTATTCTATCATATTATTCACACTGAAACACGATAATATATATTAAAAAAACCAAAAACAATTTCCACTGAAGACACTCCGTATGACCAATCTCGGAGGGCATTATTAATAACCAGCCGCGAGCCGAAATCTGGTTAATGTTTACAGTGACGTCTGTCTGTTTGTTTGTTGTTTTTGCTTGTGGCTGGCTGACTGACTGACTGACTATGTATCTATTTTCAGCACGATAACGTTTGAACCGAGGCACGGTAGGAGGATGGAATTTTGCGTGCGGAAAGGGTAGTTAGAACATCCAGGCCAAGTTCGAACATGAAGGTCATTGGTCAAAGGTCAAGGTTACCGGAGCCGAAAATGCTGCCACGCGGCTGGCTGGTTGGTCTAACGTTTTCACGCTCTAGTTAACCCTTTCGCCGCCAGCCATGTTTCAGCCCCCCCCCCCCCCCCCCCCCCCCCCCCCCCCCCCCCCCCCCCCCCCCCCCCCCCCCACCCCCCCCCCCCCCCCCCCCCCCCCCGCCCCCCCCCCACAAACAAACAAATTCCATTAAACTTAACAGGGCAGAGAAAAAACGTCTTCCGCAATAGTGGGGATTCCTCTGTGACATGCATAAAGTAAGGCCTATTATCATTACCTCTCAAAAATAGGCTCTTTGGATAACAGACCCTGGTTTGAGGCCTTTTCGTGACATAGGCGTTAAATCATTGTTGTGGTAAAATGCAACATTGGCGGTGAAAGGGTTAAAAGTGAAGCCATTGAATAAAGCCAGACCAAAATAATCCAGTGATCCTGAACCCCAACACCCAGCCTAGTCCAGTGAGCCCCTCGTCAACACGCCTTAGCGTTCAATCCTCCAGCGAAGCGAGGAAAAGTCATCATCATTAGAACAAC
>CM065704.1:5908156-5913156 GCA_017654935.2 Phymorhynchus buccinoides
CCCTCTCTTTGACTCTGCCTTTTCCCTTTGCTTCCTGTCATCTACTATCTTTCTGACTTATTATTGGCCCATTCTCCTGCCCTTTTATTTTATTTTCTCCAATATATCTTTCAAATAATTTTCCTTCTTTAAAGCTCCTCCGAAATCGGAACGTCTCGGCTGAAGGCAGCGGGGAGACCAGTGAAGACTGAAAGCCGGACACATACGTAGCTCACCTGTTATGAAGAAGAAGAAGAAGAAGAAGAAGAAGAAGAAGAAGAAGAAGAAGAAGAAGAAGAAGAAGAAGAAGAAGAAGAAGAAGAAGAAGAAGAAGAAGAAGAAGAAGAAGAAGAAGAAGAAGAAGAAGAAGAAGAAGAAGAAGAAGAAGAACAACAACAACAACAACAACAACAACAACAACAACAACAACAACAACAACAACAACAACAACAACAACAACAACAACAACAACAACAACAACAACAAACAAGAAAGAACAAGAACAAGAACAAAGAACAAGAAGAAGGCTATAAATTATTAATCGACACGATGGACAAGAGAGGAGGAGGAATCCCAAATCACCAGAAACAGAACGGACAGAGAAATGACACTACAATGTACCTGAGTGATTAGGAAACCTGGCTCACACACACACACACACACACGCAGCGAAAGAGATCGAAACCCGGCCGTCGAACACTTTATTCAACAAGCAAAGCACTTACATACAAATAAATACACGCATTCACAGATGCACGGTGACAATTGGAAATGCAATCAAACGGCACACACGCAGCTTGATTATTAAAGGTGGACCCTGATGGATGAGCTTGTGCATGAAACACGTCGAGATCACCAGGAAAACACCCTTTACGGAGATCGCAACACTCACTTTTCTCTGGTTTCCTAGAAATCACACAGTCAAATCGGCGATTACTCCTTAGCGGAGGTGCTGGAAGTCAAATTCTTTCACCCAAAGAGAAGGCGTGTGCCGTCTCTTTTCCAATGACCGCCAAATCGCTTGCACGAAATTTTCGCAATACAAGCCTTTTTATTTTATTTATTATTTTTTATTTTATACAGTTTATCTAAAGGAGTTTCGCACACAACAAAGGAAATAGCTCCTTTTTTTTTTACTACACTGCAAAAAAAAACACGCTTCAACCACAATGAGTGGCCTCCACCCACCCCATCCAAAATGGCTACTATACTCTCTCCGGCATCTCCGCCAAGGAGGAATCGCCGTTTTGACGGTTTAATTTCTAGGAAACCAGAGCAAAGTGAGTGTTCCGATCCTTGAAAAGGCTGTCTTTCTGGTGATCTCGACGTGTTTCTTGCAAAAACTCATCCGTCAGGGTCCACCTTTAACCCTTTCGCCGCCAGCCATTTTTCTTCCCAAAAAATACCATTAAACTTGTCTGTGAGATAAAAACATTTATCGGCAATATTGGGAATTCCTCTGTGACATGTATAACTTTAGGCCTATCCTTGCCTCCCAAAATTAAGAAAATAGGGTCTTCGGATAACGGGCCCAGATTTGATGCCTTTTAGTGACATGGGTGTTAAACCATTGCAGTGCATAGGGGAAGACGGGGTAAAAAGCGCATGGGCAGGTAAGAAGCCCACCCCAATAGAGCATTTGCCACGCGCCGGTGACCTTGAATTTCACTGAGTTGAATTTAGAGAGTTGAATTAGAGAGGTCAGCGCAACTCGGGCAGAACGAGCTCGGGCAAGTTAGTAGTCTAGTATAGTGTACGAACACTTGTGGCAAACGCCCTATTATCTCATGAAATGAAGCAAATTTCAGTCTCATTTTGCCCATGAGACGAGCGTTAATGTCTAGCATTCGTCTCATGGGCAAATTTGACTGAAGGTTTTTCTTTATTTCATGAGATAATTGGGGTGGGCTTCTTACCCGCCCATGCGTTTTTTACCCCGTCTTCCCCTACATGCGACATTGGCGGTGAAAGGGTCAAAAGAAACGTTAGGCTGATCTCATTTCAGATGAACTGGATTTCCACAAAACAGCACAAACGAAACGTTAGGCTGATCTCATTTCAGATGAACTGGATTTCCACAAAACAGCACAAACGAAACGTTAGGCTGATCTCATTTCAGATGAACTGGATTTCCACAAAACAGCACAAACGAAACGTTAGGCTGATCTCATTTCAGATGAACTGGATTTCCACAAAACAGCACAAACGAAACGTTAGGCTGATCTCATTTCAGATGAACTGGATTTCCACAAAACAGCACAAACGAAACGTTAGGCTGATCTCATTTCAGATGAACTGGATTTCCACAAAACAGCACAAACGAAACGTTAGGCTGATCTCATTTCAGATGAACTGGATTTCCACAAAACAGCACAAAAGAAACGTTAGGCTGATCTCATTTCAGATGAACTGGATTTCCACAAAACAGCACAAACGAAACGTTAGGCTGATCTCATTTCAGATGAACTGGATTTCCACAAAACAGCACAAACGAAACGTTAGGCTGATCTCATTTCAGATGAACTGGATTTCCACAAAACAGCACAAAAGAAACGTTAGGCTGATCTCATTTCAGATGAACTGGATTTCCACAAAACAGCACAAAAGAAACGTTAGGCTGATCTCATTTCAGATGAACTGGATTTCCACAAAACAGCACAATTTCTCTTTCTTTCTTTCTTGCTTTTGAAGCTGCAGCAAATATATCATTTTTCAAACACAATAATCAACGACAACGGGGCTTTGAAATTTAAAAAAACATATAGATGAAACCATAACTGTTTGTTTCAGCCACTGTATTAGGCGGAGATCATGTTTGGCTCACTCGTGTCAACGAAGTGAACCTATTGTTCTCATGCTTCTTCGGTTTTCCGGGTGTCTGTGTGTCTGTGTGTGTGTGTGTGTCTGTCTGTCTGTGGTAACTTTAACGTTGGCTTTTTCTCGGGATATAAAAGGCGTTCGTCTATCAAACTTTGCACACGCATAGATGGTTCATGCAAGCTTCCCAGAAACATCGTTTGCATATTAACATTAATCCAATTACCTTGACCTTTGACCTTTAACGTGCACATTTTCTCTTTGGACATATCTTGCACAAATTTCGCGGTTATGGTCCCCAAGTTTGGCATGATGATGCATTACCTTAAGGTGATATGGTATGCTGGGTGATTGTTACCCTCTTGACCTTAACCTTGACCTTTGACCTTGAACATCGTCAATTATTTGTTTGGGCCATATCTTTTACATCCTGGCAGATACAATCTCCAAATTTGGCAAGTAGGTAGACTAGCTTAAGATGATTACGGAATGATTAAGTATTGATGATCTTCATAACCACGATGACCTTGACCTTTGACCTGTTTTTGGTCTATTGCGTTTATATATCTGACATTTAGACCTATCTCCTAAAACACAAAGCGAGTGAGCCTTGAAGGCTTTGCCTCTTGTTACTTCTTTTTTTTCTCTCACAACAGCTGGCGCGAGTGTGTTAATGAGTTAATTATAACCCGGCTAACAATAGCCCGTGCCGGGATCAAACATCGAGGGTGAGCAGTACCTATTGAGTTAACATCGCAATGAAAAGTTTGTTGCGGCATCAACGATGTCCATGGCTCTATAGCGTTAGCATTGCATCGTACTCTAACGGGATGGACAACACTGACCCTAAGATTTTTAAAGATTTGTAAGCGACATTTCCGAATAACAACTAAAAAGCGTTACCCAACATGACATCAGTTTGCTGCCAAACTGAAATTTCGTTTGCCTTGCAAAGGGGTTTCCGCTTTGTGGCATTTTAGTTGTGATAAAATATTTCCCTTCCCCTGTCCAAACTTCGCACACAAGTATTGACCCCACAATCCTCTACCGTTTGGTAGGGAACCAGGTGGTACGAATTGCATGGCAAGTACGATATCAGTTGTTCTCCCCTACATGTTAAAACGTATAACTACCTCAAATGAACACACGGTGAGGCGAAAAACATGAATACAGTATTCCTCTATTTGGTATTATTAAACTGTGCAGACAATATATTTTATATACGATGCAATAACCACAGGCTTCATACAGCGCGTGTGTGTTACGCTGTGAAGGACTCAATATCATTTAAATGCAGTTGTGTGGTGGTGGTGGGGTGGGGGGTGGTGGTGCGTGCGCGTGTGGGGGTGTACGCGTGCGTGCGTGCGTGGATGGGTGCGTGTGGGCGTGGATGCGTGATGCGTGCGTGCGTGCGTGCGCGTCTCTCTCTCTCTCTCTCTCTCTCTCTCTCATCTCTCTCTCTCTCTCTCTCTCTCTCTCTCTCTCTCTCTCTCTCTCTCTCTCTCTCTCTCTCTCTCTCTCTCTCTCTCTCGGGAAAAGCAGGGTTGGGTTTTTATTTCCCCGTGTGTATGCGCTTACTTCCCAAATTGTGAATGTTAAAAATGAGTATAGTCACTAATATTAGGTTTGATTGTTGTTATTGATGTGTTATGATATATGGTTGCGTTTTGCATGCTTTATATTACTTTGTCTGTGCTTATTTTCGTTTTCCATTTTCTACTTTTATATATGTGTTTTGTCCAGAGAGCTGGATGTAAAACAACATGTTATTGCTTACTCTGTTACCCTCTATAAATAACAATCATTCATTCATTCATTCATTCTCTCCCTCTCTCTCTCTCTCTCTCACCACATCACGTTCTCTGTCACCCCCCCTCACTGATACAGAAAATGTAATGAACAAAATGATTTGATCGGAACAAAGAAAAAGGTCATTGACACGCGAAGTCACCAAGAAAACAGGGCAAGGTTAATAATTAAGACTTAATTGCAATGGCGGATAATGATGAGGCTTATCTCCACCAAAGAGATAACGTTTTTGCCTTTGTCTGTGTGGCTGGCTGTATGTCTGTTGCGTATATTTAGCACACACACAAAAACCCGATATGCGCAGATTTTGATAAAATCTTATATATTTATTAGAGTAAAACTTTTTTTAAAAACATATTGACGTTGTTGATGATGACGATGATGATGATGATGAT
>CM065704.1:5923479-5933479 GCA_017654935.2 Phymorhynchus buccinoides
GACCATTCGACCATTCTGAGAAAATTGTACATTTGAAAACTTAGACAATTCTCTTTCTAATGATACAAGAACCATTCTTGTAGCTTGTTCCGTCTACTGAAGTAATGAGCATTTAAAATTAGTAAGAGTGAGCGTCGGCCATTTTGAGAAATCACTGTCTAAATTCTAGCCTAGCTGAAGAAAATGCATTGATATACTCGTTTTAAAACACTTATAAGACAAATTTAGAGACGACATAAAAGATTATCCTTTCTAAATAAGAAAGATAAGATGCGTAAGAGAACACAAAAAATACCCATAACTCAAAATTTAAAAAAAAAAAAAGAAGAGATTTTTGACTTTACAAGCCTGTTATGAGAAACTAGCCCAGCGACTTATTGTCCCTTTCGTGTTGCTGGGTCACTTTTATCACGGCGAGCAAACAATCCTCATGCCACTTCGAGGGAAACTATGAGGTTGGTAAAGCCCTGACATACGTAAAGGACTGTACGATTTCATTAACATATTTATTTATGGGGTGTATTTGAGGATGGATGTGTCTGTGGAGGTGACTGTCACCCTTACAACAATTCTTTACCTTTTTCACTTTTGATGAAATTCATTAAAAATGCTCACACATTTCTCCTTTTGTTTATGTACGCTTTGTTTGTGTGCATGACTGGAGTGATTTGTGAGTTTTAGTATCAGTTCAAAATCGTTGCCCCCCCCCCGTGCGATATGAGTGAAAGCACAGTTTCCCAGACTGTTCATCATCCTTTTCATGATGCCCTGGAAGAGGCTCTTCCCATCAATCTTCACCGCACTTTTCACGGTTGTCAATTGACACAATCTTTCTAACTGGACACTCACCAGAAGGTGATGTCTACCGGCGAGGGCCTCAAGGGTAGCTTCCCTTGCAGCATGAGACGAGCGCAGCGCGCCATCAGTCGGGTGTCTCTGTCCCCCGATGATTGAAGAGAGTCTATGGAGTCCTGAGATAAAATGATAATCATTGTCATGTAATTTGTGATAATAAGGAGCATCAGTCGAGTGTCTCTGTCGCCAGATGATTGAAGAGAGTCTATGGAGTCCTGAGATAAAATGATAATCATTGTCATGTAATTTGTGATAATAAGGAGCATCAGTCGAGTGTCTCTGTCGCCAGATGATTGAAGAGAGTCTATGGAGTCCTGAGATAAAATGATAAAAAGATAATCATTGTCAGGTAATTTGTGATAATAAGGAGCATCAGTCGCGTGTCTCTGTCGCTAGATGATTGAAGAGAGTCTATGGAGTCCTGAGATAAAATGTATTTAATCATTGTCATGTAATTTGTGATAATAAGGAGCATCAGTCGAGTGTCTCTGTCGCCAGATGATTGAAGAGAGTCTATGGAGTCCTGAGATAAAATGATAATCATTGTCATGTAATTTGTGATAATAAGGAGCATCAGTCGAGTGTCTCTGTCGCCAGATGATTGAAGAGAGTCTATGGAGTCCTGAGATAAAATGATAATCATTGTCATGTAATTTGTGATAATAAGGAGCATCAGTCGAGTGTCTCTGTCGCCAGATGATTGAAGAGAGTCTATGGAGTCCTGAGATAAAATGATAATCATTGTCATGTAATTTGTGATAATAAGGAGCATCAGTCGAGTGTCTCTGTCGCCAGATGATTGAAGAGAGTCTATGGAGTCCTGAGATAAAATGATAAAAAGATAATCATTGTCAGGTAATTTAATGAAGGCAGTGATAAGGTGTGTTTGTGTGTGTGTGTTGTGCTGTGTGTGGGAGTGTGTGCATGTTGTGTGTGTGTGTGTGTGTACCCCTATTTATGCGTTGTGTGTTTGTGTGGCCAGTGCGCTGATGTGTGTGGTGTGTGTGGTGTGTGGTGTGTGTGTATGATGTCTGTGTGTGTGTGTGTGTGTGTGTGTGCTGGTGTATGTGTGTGTGTGTCTGTGCGTCGTGCTGTGTTTGTGTGTGTGTGCGAGTGTGAGTGTGAAGCGTATTGAGCATGCAGGACTGCTAGCATTGCATCAATCAATCAGTCCAATCCATACTGTATGTCAGGTAATTTTAATGAATTCAGTGATAAGCAGCGTGCGTGTGTGTGAGTGCGTGTGTGAATGTTTGTGCGTGCATAGTTTGTGTGTGTGTGGTGCGAGTGTGAAGTGTGAATCGTAGTGAGCAGCAGGACTGCTAGCATTGCATCAATCAATCAGTCAATCCAGACTGTATGTCTTTTTTGTTTTTCATCATTGATCTTTGTCCCCTTAAAAAACCACCTTTTCCTTGACTTCCAAGTCCGTGTCGTTATCCATGCGGGTGCTGGCTGATGGGGTTGGGGGGGGGGGGCGGGGGGGGTGGGGGGGGCAGGAGTGTCTTTCCTACTGGACGGGCGGCATTGTGGATCTCTCCTTGTCCCCCTAGAACCCACCTTTTCCTTGACGTCCATGTCCTTAGGCGTTCTCCATGCTGGTGCGTGTGAGGGGTTGGGTGGGTGAGAGGGGTGGGGGGGGGGGGGGGGGGGGGGGGGGGGGGTGGTGGGGGGGGGGGGGGGGGGGGGGCGGGGGGGGGGGGGGGGGGTGGGGGTGGGGGGGGGGGGGGGGGGGGTGGGGGTGGGGGGGGGGGGGGGGCAGGAGTGTCCTCTACTGGACGTGGGGCATGTGAGTATCATCTCCTCTGTCCCCCCTAGAAACACACCTTTTCCTTGATGTCAACGTCCTTGGCGTTCTCCTTGCTGGTGCTGGTGAGGGGGTTGGGGGGGGGGCAGGAGTGTCCTCTGTTGGGCATGGGTGTTGTGGATCTCCTTGTCCCTAGAACCCACCTTTTCCTTGATGTCAACGTCCTTGGCGTTCTCCTTGCTGGTGCTGGTGAGGGGGTTGGGTGGGGGACAGGAGTGCCTCTGCTGGGCGTGCGTGTTGTGGGTTTCCTTATACCTACAACCCACCTTTTCCTTGACGTCGACAACCTTGGCGTTCTCCTCGCTGCTAGCGGCGCTGGTGCTGGTGAGGGGGTTGGGGGGGCAGGAGTGCCTCTGTTGCGCGTGGGTGTTGTGGATCTCCTTGTCCCTAGAACCCACCTTTTCCTTGATGTCCACATCCTTGGCGTTCTCCTCGCTGCTAGCACTGGTGCTGGTGAGGGGGTTGGGTGGGGGACAGGAGTGGCTCTGCTGGGCGTGGGTGTTGTGGATGTCCTTGTCCAGCTTGCTCAGCTCCTGGGTCTTGTGCTGCTCAGTCAACTTCTCCCTCAGCAGCAGCACGTGCCGCGTCTTCTCCACCTGCCAGAGAATAACAGACATGAATAGTCATCAGGTTCAAGAGAGAGGATGATTATAGTGGAATGAATCAGGGGAAGGAACTTCTCATAATTTCCTCTCTCCCCCTCTCTGTCTCCCCCCCCCCCCACCACCACCCTTTGTCACTCCTTCCTCTCCCCTCCTCCCCCCGTCTCTCTCTCGCCCTTCTGTCTCCCCCTCTCTGGTCTATCCTCCCTCCCCCCCCCTCTCTCTCTCCCCCTCCCCCCCTCTCTCTCTCTCTGTCTCACCAGCTGCAGTCCTGGTCAGTTCTCCAGTTCTCACTAGGAGGTCAAGTAAGCAGCGAGGTCGCTGCGCGGTCTCCACCCATTCACCTTTCTCTCGCCCACCCACCCTTTCTCTCCCCATCCCTCTCCTTCTCTCCCTCTCTGTGTCTCACCAGTTGCAGTCTGGTGAGTTTCTCCAGCTGAGGTTCCCACTGATGGTCCAGTAACAGAGCGAGTCCCAGCGGGGCCTCCACCCGTTCACATTTCACCCCCCCACCCCCCTCTGCCTCTCTCTCTCCTCTCAGTCTACCCACCCCTCTCCCTCTCTCTCATGTGTCTCACCAGTTGCAGTCTGGTGATTTTCTCCAGCTGGGTTCCCACTGATGGTCCAGTAACAGCGAGTCCCCGCGCGGGCCTCCGGCCCGTTCACATTTCACCCCCACACACCCTCTCTCTCTCTCCACCCCCCCCCCTCTCCCTCTCTCTCGTGTGTCTCACCAGTTGCAGTCTGGTGAGTTTCCTCCTGTTCCTGTTACTGATGAGCTGTCTCTCCTAACCCACCACCACCCTTTGTCACTCCCTCCTCTCGCCCCCCCACCCCCCCCGACTCTCTCTCTCTCCCCCCCCCCCTCTCTCTCTCTCTTCCTTCTCTCTACCCCCCTCTCTGTCTCTCTCTCTCTTCCCCCCTCTCTCTCCCTCTCTCTCTGTCTCACCAGTTGCAGTCTGGTGAGTTTCTCCAGTTCCCACTGGTGGTCCAGCAGCAGGGAGTCGCCCCGGGGCCTCCACCCGTTCAGGTTCTCCTCCCCTCTGACGTAGGTGGACGATGTGTCCAGCACGCGCCTCCTGCGCCGCTCCACCCCTGGCAAAGATTCAAAATCTCTACGCTCTAAAAAAAGAGCGGTGATATAGAAGCTTGGATTAAAAGAATATCAAGAACGATTCAAACCAGATTACCACGCCTGGCAAAGATTCAAAATATCTACGCTCTAAAAAAAAGAGCGATGATATGGAAGTGTGAATAATTAAAGAATATCGAGAACAATTTAAACCACAGATTACTATGCCTGGCAAAGATTCAAAATCTCTACGCTCTAAAAAAAAAAAAGAGTGATGATATTATAGAAGTGTGAATAATTAAAGAATATCGAGAACAATTGAAACCACAGATTACTACGCCTGGCAAAGATTCAAAATCTCTACGCTCTAAAAAAAAAAGAGTGATGATATTATAGAAGTGTGAATAATTAAAGAATAATGAGAAAAATTGAAACCACAGATTACCACTCTCGATCTCTCTCTGGTTGGTTTAATGTCTAATTAGGCGTAGCCTCTTATACTAGTTATAGACAGATTACAACGCCTGGCAAAGATTGAAAATCTCTACGCTCTAAAAAAAAAAAGAGCGATGATATCATAGAAGTGTGGATTAAAAGAATATCGAGAACAATTCAAACCAGACTACAACGCCTGGCACAGATTCAAAATCTCTACGCTCTAAAAAAAAAGAACGGTGATATCATGGAAGTGTGAATAATTAAAGAATATTGAGAACAATTCAAACCACAGATTACCACTCTCTCTCTCTCTCTCTCTGGTTGGTTTAACGTCTAATCTTATAGACAGATTACAACGCCTGGCAAAGATTCAAAATCTCTACGCTCTAAAAAAAAAAGAGCGATAATATCATGGAAGTGTGAATAATTAAAGAATATTGAGAACAATTCAAACCACAGATTACCACTCTCTCTCTCTCTCTCTCTGGTTGGTTTAACGTCTAATCTTATAGACAGATTACCACGCCTAGCAAAGATTCAAAATCTCTACGCTCTAAAAAATAAAAGAGCGATGATATTATAGAAGTGTGAATAATTAAAGAATATTGAGAGCAATTCAAACCACAGATTACCACTCTCTCTCTCTCTCTCTCTCTGGTTGGTTTAACGTCTAATCTTATAGACAGATTACCACGCCTAGCAAAGATTCAAAATCTCTACGCTCTAAAAAATAAAAGAGCGATGATATTATAGAAGTGTGAATAATTAAAGAATATTGAGAGCAATTCAAAACACAGATTACCACGCCTGGCAAAGATTGAAAATCTCTACGCTCTAAAAAAAGAGAGCGATGACATTAATAGAAGAGTGAATAAAAGAATATCGAGAACGATTTATACCATAAATTGGTATGCACTCAGACATGATGGTTTAAAAAGATTTTGATCGAACACACACACAGACACACACACACAAATACAGACAGACAGACAGACAGACAGACAGACACACACACACCAATTTTAAACACAGAGTTGTTGTTGTTGTCATACCCTGGCGGAAAGACTCCAGGGATCATCCCAACAGCCGAAACACTTGAACACTATGGTACAAATGCACCAGCTAGGGATGAGAACATTGTAATGTGTGTGACCGTTTTTGACTGCCCGGCCACGTGGGCAGCCACACTCCGACTTTGGAGGATGAACACAGAGTGACAGACACATATACAGACATATATACAGATAAACACAAACACACACACACACACACAGACACACACACATACAGTGAATAATTTTAACCACAAATCGGTACATACTCAAACATTACAGTTTGAAAAGTCCTTAATTTGAACATAGATACACATACAGACACACACACACGCATATATACACACACACACACACACTCTCTTTCGAGCAAGAGAGCTCTTTAAGAATTCGGGTATTGACTGTTTTAATGATGGATCGACTCCATTAACACTATCCTGTGTATTAAATGATTACTCTGCCCTTGATTCAATTTGTAAATGTTATATTAAGTAGTTCAACTAGTATTTTTCTTTAACCTTGTTCATTATCGGTTATATTCTTTAAGTGAAGATTAACTTTATTTAATGGGGTGGGTGGGGATGGGGTCATGATTACATCACTAACTTATTATATTCTTACACATTCTCACTTACAGACACAATCATCTACTCACAACTCAACCACACCAAAAGCACACCGCAATACATGTATAATTTTGTCTGAATCACTTTTAGTGGAAGGACATTAAACTGAAGAACAACACACACACATAGACAGCTGAGCTCACAACACCAGTTTGGGCTGATACCAGTATCAGAGGCTTTCCTCAGCAGAAGTTTATAAAAAATACATTGCACAATACAATACAATACAGCACAGCACAATACAATACGACATGATAATGACACGATACCATACAATACAATACACCATTCCATGGCCTCACAACACACCTGGGCTAATACCTGAGTCAGAGGATTTCCCCAGCAGCAGTTTCTAAAATACATTGTACAATATGATACAATACAATACAGTATGATATGATATAATACAATACAATACAATACAATACACCAATCGATTGCCTCACAACACACGACACACGACACGATACCATACAATACCACACACTATCCCATAGACTCACAACACACCTGTGTTAGAGGCTATCCTCAGCAGAAGTTTCTAAAATACATTGTACAATATGATACAATACAGTACAGTACAATACGATACAATACAATACACTAATCGATTGCCTCGCAACACACGACACGATACAATACAATTCCACACACTATCCCGTGGCCTCACAACACACCTGGACTAATACCTGTATCAGAGGCCTTCCTCAGCAGCAGTTCATAGATGCCCGTCACCTTGTTGCAGTCGGTGGCCTTGGACCCCCCGAACAGCGACTTGAGGGCCCTGAAACGAGGGCTGGCGGTAGGGGGAGAGAAGCCAGGGCACACACACACCACACAGGGCGCGCCACCACCACAACACCGAGACACCACACCACCGAGACAACAACCACAACGACCATCAAGATCAATGACGAAACAACATAAAACTCGGGGCTCCCAGGGACCCCCATCTGGGGGGGTCTATGAAGCACTAAAATTATAAAGGACCCTCTAAAAGAATGTGCAGGGGGTCCCAGGGATGCACTAGAAAAATTATTTTTAGCATTCGCAATGCCACTGGGACCCTCTATCCCACCTCTAGGACCCTCTATACTGTAAGTGAAGGAGTCCCTGGGACCCCTTGTTTTGCGGGATGATTGGGAGCCCTGATTAACTATCATGTTGCGATGAAACTGAAGGAAAAGGGGGGGGGGGGGGGGTGAAGAGGAGAAGGGAAAGAAGGGGGGCGGGCAATTAAAGAATCACGGGTCACAATCAGAGAATGGGTATCTATATCTGTTGCCTGTCTGTCGTTTCCAAACAATGACTGTCGGATAGCAGACTTCAGACGCTTTTTTTTTTAACAAGGATGAGAATTTAGGCTTCTTCTTCTTCTTCGATCGCTCAGACAGTTTCTTGTCAATCATGAGCGCAGATGCATCTTGCTGCCGTCATGCGCCTAACTCAGAAACAGTTAGGCCCAGCAAGTCCGACTTCGGCTGGAGGAGGAAATCTTGTTGAAAGACTGTTTCGTGAAAAAAAAAGGCAGGAGGAGAATGGACCGGTAAGGCAGAAAGATAGTTAGATCATAGCAAACAAAGGGAAAAGGCAGAGTTAAAGGGAGTGACAGATTAGAGGAAGCTACAAGCGCAGAACTTCCAGAAGGTGGGGGAACTATTTATACAAAAAGAACCCCCAGTATCCCCACGGGTGGGGGGGGGGGGGGAGAATTGGATGGAAGTTCAGTTTAACGTCGCGTATCGGCTTTCGCCATGTACGACGGTCTGAACAAACCAACCAGGGTATAAACAAAAATTTATGTTCCTGAATCACTGTCTTAGCCAAGAGGCCGAGAAGCGATCAGAATTCATTATAGGGGAGAATTTAGGCTGAGCCTATTCTTATAGTGAGGTGGGGGGGGGGAGAAGGTGAAGGGGAGGGGGGAGGGAGGCAGGGAGGGAGACAGGCGAATCTAATAAAACATCTAACAACGTGCGATCACACACAAGGGGGGGGGGGGGGGGAGGGACAACAGTTGGGTGATGGTGATAAGGGGGAAAAACAAAGAGGGTGGAGTTAGGGCCTGTCCACATTAGATCCGCAATCCACAAATTCCATACGGAAGCCTAATTATATAAGAAATAAAGAGGGGCAGTGGGTGGATGCCTCGTACCTCCATACGGGGGGAGCTGGACGACCCTTGCCCCCTCCATGAGTCCCTCCCCGTGGGAATACCGGGGGGGGGTCTTTTGTCCATAAAAAAAAATAGTTCCACCCACCTTCTGAAAGTTCTGTGCTTGTAACTTCCTCTAATCTGCCACTCTCTTTGACTCTTGCCTTTTCCTTTTGCTTTCTTTCATCTACTACTGTCTTTCTGACTTATTGGCCCATTCTCCTACCTTTTTTCAAAATAATTCCATAAATTCGAAACAGATCTCTCTATGTACTTGCTCATACACTGTCTGTCCCCCATTGGGACAAAAAGTAAACCAGCACAATCTTTTACTTTTATTTTACACAGTTAGTGGTGTTTATGGTTTCTTTGATCAAAATTTTTTCCCAAAATAATTCAGTTCCAATAATTGAGCTCCTCCGAAATCGGAATGTGTTGGCTGTATGCAGCGGGGAGACCAGTGAAAACTGAAAACCGGACACATACACCACCTTACCCATTATGGCCATATGGCCTGGGAACGCAGAAGAAGAAATAAAGAAGCGGCCCAAAACTCTGTTCGCTTACGCAAGAAATAAGCAGACGCGGAAACCCATCCGCAAAATCCCATCCGCACATTTCTCTATTGTAAAAGCGAATGGGGGTGTTTGCGTGCAGAACTTTTGCGGGGATTGCGGATGTAGCGATGTGCACAAGGCCTAAAGGGTGAAGAAAAGGGGCGGATGACACACCACAACATTGTGTGAAAACCAGAAGGTACTACTATCATGCAAGACAGATCACAACAATGACTTGTTTGTGTGCTCCAGAAATATACTAGAGGTGGGGGAGAAAAACCGGTTTGAACCGAAAAACCGGTGCTAAACGTTCACGGTTCGAAAAACCGGTTCGAGTTGCTGTGAACCGGTTTTTTAACTGCAAACTGAAAGTAAGTTTTTCTTAGAATAACGCATTATTTTCGAAGAACAACACTGATTCTCAGCGCACATTGGGTGTTTGTAAACCAAGAGTATAACTGTTTCTAGTTTGTGGTGGTGTATGGCTTTGACTTTGACTGAGTGTTGAGTTGAGTGTGGGTGTGTGTCATAAGTTTCTTTATTGTGTGTGTGTGTGTGTGTGTATGTCTGCGCTGGTTATGTATGCGCGTGTGCGTGTGTGTGTGTGAATATTCTGACAAATAAATATGTGTTTGCATAGGTGAAACTAGTGATGCGAGTACTGGTTAAAAAACACCGGTTCGGGTAAAACCGGTTCGAAGAGGGAAAACTGGTTTAAAACCAGTTCAGATTTTTGAACCGGTTCTCAACTCTAAAATATACAGTGCAACCTCCCTGTTAAGACTTTGAAAAAATTCAGCCCCCCCCTCCCCCCCCCCCCCCCCCCCCCCCCCCCC